>CAUYPK010103930.1:0-30382 GCA_963574355.1 Loris lydekkerianus
GAAGGCTATAACCCAACTATACCACAAGACTATGAGGAAAGGACCAAGGAAGGGGAAGGGAGGGGGGAGGTTTGGGTGGAGGGAGGGTGATGGGTTGGGCCACATCTATGGTGCATATTTTTATCTATAATAAAAAATTAATTAATTAATTAAAAAAAAAAAAAAAAGAAAACCATCCTGGGCAGCGTACTAAGAGCCCATTCCTATAAAATATAAAAAATGAGCTAGATGCACCTATAGTTCTAGCTACTTCAGAGGCTGAGTTAGGAGTATCACCTGAGCCCAGAAGCTTGAGGCTCCAGGGAGCTGACTGCCACTGCCACTGTATTCTAGCCTGGGAGATGGAGTGAGACTCAAACGAAACAGCAAAGTACAGAAACTTAATTTTTTTTTTCTAAGTAAGAAAAGATAGGTCTACCAGACATATATATCAATCATGTCTTCTCTGTTAGAAATTTTTTTTATAACTTCAGATATAAAGACTTCTATAGGCCAGGCACAGTGGCTTGCACCTGTAATCCTAACACTCTGGGAGGCCAAGGCAGGAGGATTGCTTGAGCTCAGGAGTTCAATACCAGACTGATTAAAAGCAAGACCCTGTCTCTATGAAAAATACAAAAAGTAGCCAGGCATTGTGCTGGGTGCCTGTAGTTGCAGCCTCTCAGGAGACTGAGGCAGGAGGATTGCTTGAATCTAGGAGTTTGAGGTTGCTGTGGGCCAGGCTGACACAACTGTATTCTAGCCTGGGGCAACAGAGTGAGACTGTGTCTCAAAAACAAACAAGCAAACAAACAAAAACCCCTATAGTTAGTATTTTAAGAGACACCTAAAATGCTGCAATACCTAAGAAAACACTTAAGATCATACTTAACATTTCAAAAAAATTTGAATTGACTAATCATTTATTAACACTCAGAAAACTATAGAACAGTGATTTTTCAACCAATGTGCTGTAAAAATTTTTAAAGATTAATTAACTTATTTTGGAACAAGTTCAAAGCACAGTAAATATATTCTTTTTATTTAGTCTTTTTTTTTTTTTTTTTTTGATTAACATCATTTAAGTGTGCCGCAAAACTTTAACTATAGGTTTTAGTGTGCTGTGAGATAAAAGAGGTTGAAAAACACTGCTATAGAGTACATTAATAAATCACAGGAAAACAAAGTTCAGTTCAACATAAAAAAATAAAACTTAACCATCAGAACTTCCTAAGAATGCAATGGGCTAGCTTATACAACAGGGACTTTCCTCTTCCTTGAAACTAAACTAAAACTCGGTAATTCTCTGAAAATAAGACATCCTTGAAGAATTCAACTGACGTGCCAGCTGTTTTATTTCTTGAAAGAGTATAGCTGAACACTATAATAATCTGTTGCATTTTTTTTCTAGCATTGCGCAATGTTCCTGGCCTACGATGCACATACTGTATCCATTATATTTAAGCATCTGACAGCATTACTGTAAGAATCTTTAACATTCATCTCTAATTAAATACATATATAAATTTTTCAGTCTTCAATGATAATGGATTTCAGGAAAGAATTATATATGTTTTTTCCACAGTTTAAATACAACACATTTCCTGAACTTTTAGCTTTCAGTTTCCTGTTCGTCAATGGCTACAACTCTAGGGGCAATACATAAACATATCCCCATCCATGGTATTTCCACTTTGACAACAGTGGATATGAACTTAATATGACCAAATAAAATAACAGTACCTGATGGCTAAACTAGCAACAGCAGAAATTTATTCATTTATAAAAATAGAAATTTTTATATGTTCCTTATGTAAGAATTCACATAACAAAACTCATTTATACTTTAGGACTCAAAGTTTCTCTCTTCTGAAAAATTGATAAGCTGTCTTTATCAGACAGTAACTATAAAATCCATCCTGTTTCCTTTTTTCTCTTTCTTACCAGGAAACTCAGAGCTAAATTTAATGTTCAAACACAGAAACTGCTTTGCCTCAGATTACCAGTGTAAAAATTTCTTCCTACTCCCTCATTCTGTTCATTATTTCTCAAGTGATATTTTTGCTCATTTTCTGACTTCTTTCAAATTTCAAATTAATATGAGGATACAAATTTTTAGGTTACACTGTTTTCACTTCTCTGACTTTATTTTTAATGCTGCTTTCCTTTTGTTCTTTAATTATTAAACTATCGAATCCTTTTCAATAAATAGATTAATATAAATCATAAAAGAAACAATGACTTCAATTTATATGTTCACATCACTCCACAACTTGTTTATATACCATATAGGTTCTAAAATGTATTTTCCTCTTTCAAAGTTATCTCACATAATTCATATGATTCACTTTTAGAAAAGCCAATAACAATTTTTCAAAATAAAAGAAACAAAATGACCCAAGAATTGAAATTTAAATTACTAAATTAGAGATACTGGATTAGGAAGATTATAAATTTTTTTTTTTTTATTTTTGCTTTCAATTTCAGCTGGCTTTTACTCTTCTTAGTTTGAAGTTTTTTTTTTTTCTTTTTTTCCCGTTCTTCCTTTAGTGATTCTCTTGCCCTTTGCCTCCCAAGTAGCAGGGATTACATGCACCTGCCACAACACCCGGCTTTTTTTTTTTTTTTTTTTTTGGTAGAGACGGAGTTTCACTCTGGCTCACTCCTGCTCATACTAGTCTTGAACCTCCAAGCTCAGGAAATCCACCTACCCCGGCCTCCCATAGGGCTGGGACTACAGTCGTGAACCACCACGCATGGCCAGATTATAATTTTTTTTGTTTTTAATTTACTAATAAAATTGATCTGGCAAAGATAACTGTCATAAAAATTAACTCATGTAGGGTGGTGCCTGTGGCTCAAAGGAGTAGGGCGCCGGCCCCATTTGCCGGAGGTGGCGGGTTCAAACTCAGCCCCAGCCATAAACTGCAAAAGAAAAAAAAAAGAAAAATTAACTCATGTAAAAGTGTACTAAATTCTCATATATTGATTATCGGCATCCTTAGTTACAAAATAGCAACAGGTATAAAAATGTTAAAATAGTCTAAAAATCTATGAAAAAAGGGAAAAAAACTCAGTCACATTTGTTTAGAAATTATAAACATACACATATACATAAAAATGTTTAGTATTACAGTAATAGCAAAATATTTGTTAAATGGAAGTAAAAGTGAAGTATTAATTAAATGAACAAGAAAAACATAAACATGGAGATGAAAAGAAACAAGCCAAGCTGACAAATCTAGCTAACAAAAACATGCAAATATTTTTATATACAAATATATGCAAACAAAAACATATCATGAATTAAACAAAATATCTAGAATATAATCATATTAAAAATGAAAATGATTAATGAATACACTTTATAACAGAGATAATAGCCTATAGGAATGTATAACATAATAAACATAGAACATAAACACAAAAGCTCCTCACAAGCTTTAGGGGACACAAATAAAAACTAGAAAATGATAATAAATAGAAGGAACAAGGTCACCAAATGTAATGTATATAAAATGAAAGTGGCAAAAATAAATTATCCCTTTCTCTCTCAAGCTAGGCAAATTGTAGAGTTAATACCCAAACAAGTTAAATTATTAAACTTAATATCTAAGAATGAAGTTAACAGCAAAATTTATTTACTACAGAAATTTAGAAGATAAGGCTAGCAACCATCCATAAATATATAATTTAACAATTTTCTCCAAACAAAATAATTTAACATAAGAAAATATCTTAAAAATAGAAATGTATAGGCAGCGCCTGTGGCTCAAGGAGTAGGGCACCGGCCCCATATACGGGAGTTGTTGGGTTCAAAGCCAGCCCCAGCCAAAAACTGCAACAACAACAACAAAAAATAGAAACGTAAGTTTCAAAACATTACATAAAGGGGCTAAAAGAAAACTACATACACACACCTGCAAAAAAACTTCATCCCTCCAAAAAAATTTTTTGAAGCAATTCTCTTCCCTCTTAATAGCATAATTAGAAGATAAAATATGTTCTAAAGAGTAATCCTTCAAATATAAAACAAGTCACAGATCAGAGAAGAAGGGAAAAAAATCCCCTTCTCCCTTCAGAAAAATGGAGACAAGAAAAAGAAACCAAATGGGAAATATAAATGGTCTGATATGAGGATATGGAAACATGGTTTGTTTTTTTTTTTGCAGTTTTTGGCTGGGGCTGCGATTGAACCCGCCACCTCCAGCATATGGGGCTAGTGCCGTACTCCTTTGAGCCACAGGCGCCACCCGGAAACATGTTTTTTTTCTTTTTCTTTTTGTATAGACATTTGTGGATTATACAATTAAACCTCACAATGTTTAACAATGATTTAAAAAATTAGTATTTCAGTAAAAATGCATCTAGTCTGAAAGCCTGTTTTAGAAGGAATGTGGCAAAATCTGCACAGGTCTGGGGTCTCTTTATGGTACCCAGGCCACTTTTTGCTTCTTTAATCATGGGAAAGAATACAGACCATGAAAAGATTACCAGTTGTAAAACAATTTCATAAAATTACGCTTAGAGTGACTAAAATGTACCTTTACACTATGCAAATTTTCAAAAATGCAGAGAGGGCATATTGCCACATAAAAACAATATATTTCAAAAGAATAAAAGGAAGGAATATGATAGTGAATCGGTGATTAAGAACATTTATACATGGGAAAAATTATCTGCTCTGTAAAAAGGGAAAGGAATATTTAATGAACAACCAGTGTGGGCAGACGCTAAACTCAGGGCCTTATATATTAACTTATATTAACTTATATATATATATAAACTTTATATATATAAACTTATAAACATATGTTCTATGTTTATTATGTTATTTGTATCTAGATAGGAAAGAGAAGAACATGCTTAAAGAAAGTTATCACCTTTTGTGTGGCACATATTAAAATGTAAGAAACTGAAGGCAGCTCAGAGACTTTTGCTGAAATAGCACAAGGGTAGGACTAGGGCTGTGAGGTAAAGTTATAAGGATTCCCATTTTCTCAAGCTAATATGACTATCCTATCAACAGCTCTGTAAAAGAACCTGTGTCCCACTGTGATAGAAACAAAAAGTCCACATTTTAGAGAATACTATTCATGTTTACAACACGGTCATATTTATAATTTACAACTCCAAAAATGAAAGAAATGCTTTTCTTTTCAAAGTGGATTTTGCAGTATCGTTCTTTTTCTTTTGTTTTGTTTTGAGACAGAGTCTCACTCTGTCCCCCTGTGTAGAGGGCTTTGGCATCATAGCTCACAGCAACCTCAAACTCTTAGGTTTGAGCAATCCTTTTGCCTCAGTCTCCCAAGTAGTTAGAATTTCCCATGTAGCTAAAACTACATGCATTCATCACCATGCCCAGCTAGTTTTTTCTAATTTTAGTAGAACTGGGGGTCTCACTCTTGCTTAGGCTGGTCTTGAACGCCTGAGCTCAAGCAAATCCACCCACCTCAGCCTCCCAGAATGCTAGGATTACAGGCATGAGCCACCATGACCAGCCTGCAGTATTGCTTTTTAAGCATTACTTTAAGAATATTTATGCTCACTGAATAAATGTAATAACCAGCTTCTCATAAATAAAGATGAATTATTATTATTCCTGGTAACAAAATTATTTTTTGTCTTTGTGTTTAATGGCAATAGCAAAAACATTGATAGTACTAAAATTCCTACCCAGATGGTTGAGAATCACAGTAAGATGACAGTAAAAAAACGGCCCTATTTTAGCCCTGAAAGGTGCAGATCTGCTCATTAATTAGCTGTAGATCTTGAGCATGTGACTTTTCTTCCTTTGTACCTCAATTTCCTCATCCATAAAACAAGATGGCTGGACTAGGGGATATTCCCTTTTCTTCTTTCCTTTCTCCCTCTGTCTGGTCCTGTTCACCTTATGTCTTTGGGATTTAGTATCTAGACTGGGGTTTTAAGGATATAGAGGAAAACAGCAACAGAAACCCTAAATTTTGGAGAAAAGGAATAACAATTATGTAACAACTAGCATAGAGAGAAAAAGAGAAAGTTATCCAAACACATTTACAAAAAGAAATGGACAAACTAAAGAGGTACAATGGTTCAGGATAGAACATCATGAGCTTTACTGTCAAAATTCGTTTGAATAGAAGCTTCAGTTATTTTGAAATCAAGAAAGACAGTGAGGCTTGGTACCTGTAGCTCACTGCTTAGGGCACCGGCCACATACTCCAGGGCTGGCATGTTCAAATCCAGCCCAATGACAACTGCAACCAAAAAATAGCTGGGAGTTGTAGCAGGTGCCTGTAGTCCCAGCTACTCGGGAGGCTGGGGCAAGAGAATTGCTTAAGCCCAAGAATTTGAGGTTGCTGTGAGCCATGACACCATGACACCCTACTGAGGGTAACATAGTAAGACTGTCTCAAAAAAAAAAAAAAAAAAAAAGAAAGTGAGAAATGCTAGTTCCCTCAGTATACGTATATGGGAAAGATACCACACTCCCCAGCTTAATCATTCTTAACACTGTCCCCAACATAATCAGCTACAAGTTATCCCTCTCTAGCCAATTTGGCTTTATTATTTGAAACAAATCTAGAATATCTCCCCTTCCTTACCACTCAAAGTTCTTTCTGAAATGCATTCTCCATTTTCTCATTCTTATTAATAATTTATCAAGCTTTAACAATGTTTGAGGAACAATTCAAAGTGTTTTACATGTATTAACTCATTTAATTCTCTCAACAATCCTAGGAGGGAGGTTAAATAGCACAACTAGGATTTAAACACAGGCAGTCTGACTTCAAGGAGCCTGGCAACTAGCCAAGTCAAAACTCAGGTCAAGTTCTATCACCTTTCTAAAGTTTTCATCTGCTTAGCAATTATTCCTGCCTCTTATGGAAATCATTCCTTTGCCATTTACCATGGGATCTAGATTATTTATCTTTTGTGCATATGTTTTATCTTTTCTGAGAAGATCGTACCCTATTTATTTTATAACACTGCTTAAAACCTAGTAGAACTTAATAAATACCTGTAACACGGGAGTGCTTATTAATGAAACTATGAAAGTATTTAATATTTATTGGTGATATATACTGAACACCTACCTAAATGCTTTGCGTGTATCATCTCATTTAATCTTCATAACCACCCTGAGGTAGGTATTAATCTTGTCCCTCACCCTTATATCATAGATGAGGCCTAGAGAAACTAAATATCTTGTCTAATATCACAGAGTGGTAGTAATAAGATTAAGTCTTACCTAAGAGTGTACACCATACTCTTAATCCCTGCCTACCACAAAACACTTTCAAGGAAGAATCAGTCTTAATAATTGATTCAACTTGCACTTACTCAGCAGCAGTACTTTAGCATTACTTACTGGTAAGGATTCAGAATTAGAGGTACAGCTGCTGCCTTAAAGAAACTCATAGTTCATTAAGACTGCAGGACCAAACATATCACTGGCAGAATTGACATCATCATAACTTAAGACTTTAACTTATATTTTATGGTAAATTCAAAAGAATCCTTGGAAATTCTCTTTTACACTATTCCTTCTCCTTCCAGGCTTGTCCACCCCCTTTTTACCCTAGAATTCACCTCCGTAGTTGCTATATTATAAATAGAAGGGTCCCACTAAATCCTAATAACGATTGGGACATCTGAATTTAAACCCAGTGATAGCTTGGACTCAGGGTCTGATTGATGAATTCCAAGCCCATAATGAAATATGAATAATGAAGGACAGCTGGGAAAAAGCAGCAGAGAAATGAGATTTGAAAGTCACACTATAAAGCAAACATCAAAAGAAAAAGGGAAAAAAGCACGAAGGCAGACACAAATAGAAGGTGAAAGTAAGGGGCCAGAAGAAAATCAGTGGAGAGATACAGACATAAATCAAACCCGTTTTCCAAATGCTGACTCCTTTAATCGTTTCTTTTCCTAACTTCTGCAGCTTTTGGCCCAGGCTGGGTTTGAACCCACCACCTCTGGCATATGGGGCTGGCGCCCTATCCGTTGAGCCAAAGGCGTTGCCCCCTCTTTTCCTACCTTCTAATGGAAACAGGAAAAATACGTATATGAAATAGCTATCGAAAAATCATTAACTAGGAACAGCACATAAAGTAGGATTTTTTTCCTGCGAAACCATTCTTCTTACAATTTCAGAGCTGCAAAGGGACTTAAAGACACTATCTAACCCAATCTATTTATTTTACAATTAGAGTAAAACATGCTGAAGATTATATAATTACTTAGTAGCAACACTTGTGAATCTCATTTCAGTGTCTATTCCTACCTCACCAGGCTTCCTACAGATGGTATTCTTTTTCTCCTCTTCCACCCTCAATAATCATTAAATTGATTTCTGCATAGTATTTCAAATCTCCATATTTGTAGTTCCCTTAGAATTAAATAATCAGATATTCTGAGTTATCAAGGGTGATAAAGTATTTTACTCTTTTATCCTCCAAAGTCAGTAATCTTAAATTGGGTCTTGGTTCCTACTAGGGGGAAATTCTAACGTTTTCAGAAGAACAGAAAGAAAAAGATCTCCAAAAGCTGACCAAAAACAAACCATGCTGGTAAACAACCCCCCAATCTGGAAAGGAAGCAGGCTCAAGACCCCTGAAGACCAGACAATCGCAGTGGGAGGTACAATGGCCATCACTTGTTTTCTCCTTTCTATGTTATATCCTCCCAACAAGTGTAAATTACAGAAGCCTGTAGAGAGAAGGTAAAGTAATGAAATAGCTTATCATGTCACTTTCAAGAAAGTTGGATTTTTTTTGGCTGGGCGCCTGTAGCTCAGTGGCTAGGCTGCCAGCCACATACACCTGAGGTGGCAGGTTAGAACCCAGCCCAGGCCCGCCAAACAACAATGTCAACTGCAAAAAAAGTAGCTGGGCATTGTGGTGGGTGTCCGTAGTCCCAGCTGTTTGGGAGGCTAAGGCAAGAGAATCGCTTAAGCTTAAGAGTTTGAGGTTGCTGTGAGCTGTGATGTTACAGTACTCTACAGAGGGGCGACATGAGACTGTCTCAAAAAAAAAAAAAAAAAAAAGGAAAGGAAAAGTGGATTTTTAACAGGAACTATTTTGTTTAGAAGTAATGGGACAAGGGCTAGGAGAAGAGACTTTAAGTAAACCCACAGGCCTGTACTTTTATGTATAAAAACCCTAGCAAGTCCTAAAAATGTGTTGTACTACTCACTTCAGCATTTCCTCTACTACAAAGCATTTGCACGTTCTGGACTAGCAGGAAGTCATCTTGGACCATATCTATGGTCTAAGAAATTCTGCTGCTCAAATCTCTTCAAAAACTGTGGGCCCTGCCAGCCAGCCACCCTTCACCAGGTTACTTCAGCTGAGTAATTTGGCAATCTTTCCTATCACCTATTTTACATATAATTATTACCCAGGCCTTAAAAATTATGTATCGCCTATAAGGCTGACTGAAGCCTTCTCCAGACGAGAAGAAAAAGTCCTGTTTTTCTTTTAGGAACTTATCTTCTGCTTTAACATGTTAAACACACTGGGATAAGTACAATGGAAATGAAAGGGACAAAAAGATAAAGACACATTATAAAGTTAGAAACAAAGGGATTTAGTGACTCACTGACCTTAAGAAGTAAAGGAAGAGTCAAAAATGACCCCTGAGAACAATGAAGTCATTAACAGCTAAGGAGGGAAGTCAGGAAGAGAAGACGGTGGGGGGAAGTGGGGAGGTGTTGGTATATACTGCTGCTACAGAGATGGTATTTAAATTTGTTCAAGATATAGGTGAAATTTTAGGCATTAAGCAATGTAGATTTGGGGTGGCAGTTAAAGCACTCCAATGATTTGAGTTTTTAGAGGAAAAAAAGGCAACAGAAGAATATTTAGACTACTGCATTCCTGAGATACTACACTAACCTAACTTTCTAAACGAATAGTACCATACCTATGGTATATTTGAAGTAATTTATTCTAATGAAAAGCTTAAAAATTATATTTCTTTCTCTCTTCCAGGATATGAATTGACAAAAAGGAATTAAAGTGGCTCTTGCCTGTAAACCTAACACTCTGGGAGGCTGAGGCAGGTGGATCACCTGAGCTCAGGAGTTCAAGACCAGCCTGAGGAAGAGCAAGACCCCATCTCTAATAAAAACAGAAAAACTAGCTGGGCATAATGGTGGGTGCCTATAGTCCCAGCTACTTTGGGAGGCTGAGGATCGCTTGAATCCAAGAGTTTGAGGTTGCTGTGAACTATGATGCCAGGGCACTCTACCCAGGGAGACAGAGTGTCACCTATAGCTCAATGGGTAGGGCACCAGCCACATATACCAGGGCTGGCGGGTTCAAACCCAGCCTGAGCCCGCTAAACAACAATGACAACTGCAACAAAAAAAATACCTGGGCATTGTGGTGGGTGACTGCAGTCCTAGCTACTTGGGAGGCTGAGGCAAGAGAATCACTTAAGCCCAAGAGTTTGAAGTTGCTGTGAGCTGTGACGCCATAGGTCTCTCCTGAGGGCAACATAGTGAGACTGTCTCAAAAAACAAACAAACAAACAAATTGTGGTGGTGCCTGTGGCTCAAGGAGTAGGGTGCTGGCCCCATATACCAGGGATAGCAGGTTCAAGCCTGACCCTGACCAAAAATTGAAGAAAAAAAAATAATAATAATTAAAAATAAAATTTCATAATCATTTGTCCAAAGTTAAGTCTCTGAGCTAAAACAAACTGTTTTTAACATTTCTCTATTTATAAAAAACTTTTCAAAAAAAAAAAAAAAAAAGAAACAAAAATCTGGTAAAGCAATACTACCACTATTTTACAATATTTGTGAGAATTTAACAGTTTTTAGAAGCATATGTCTATAGGCAAATATTTATAAGCAAAATATGTCTATTTATAAGCAAAATGTCAATAGTTAATGAATCTGGGTAATAGGTACATGAAGGTCTCATTAATGAATCTGGAGAGTGGGAACACAGAGGTTCATTTTACTATTCTCTGTAGTTCTGTGTATGTGTTAAACTTTCATGATTAAAAAGTCTAAAAGGCTATCTCAAGTGTTTTTTAAATTCTATTTACAGTTAAGGCTGACAATTCAAAACAAAATCCTAGCAGATAAATACTTTTAAATAATATTTTCTTCATTCAAGATAGTCCAATGAAATCCATAATAAAAGACCATAAAAGGGAGAAAATGCCTAGTGTGTTGTTTCAGAGAACATGAACATGTTCATTAAATGAAAATGAACAATACTTTTATCTGTATTGACTGATATTACACATCTGTCATTCTTCTCTTCAATGAAATTAAGTTTTTGTTGAAAAATATATAGGCCACAGCTCGGCGCCTGTGGCTCAAGGGGCTAAGGCACCAGTCACATACATCGAATCCAGCCCGGGCCTGTTAAACAACAATGATGGCTGCAACCAAAAAATAGCCGGGCATTGTGGCGGGCGCCTGTAGTCCCAGCTACTGGGGAGGTGGAGGCAGGAGAATCGCTTGAGCCTAGGAGTTGGAAGTTGCTGTGAGTTGTGACACCATGGCATTCTACCCAGGGCGACAGCTTGAGGCTCTGTCTCAAAAAAAAAAAGAAAAGAAAAATATGTAGGCCACATGAATGTTTTGATTAGTAAAAGCAAAATGAATGTTTATCTTGAATATCAATGATTAATTTGGGTTTGTTCATTTTTTGAGAAAGGATCTTGCTCTGTTGCCCAGGCTGGACTGCAGTGGTAAAATCATAACTCACTACAACCTCCAGCTCCTAGGCTCAAGCAATCCTTCTGCCTTAGCCTCTTTAGGATTATAAGCACAAGCTGTTACACTCAGATAATTTTTTAATATTTTTGTAGAGATGGAGTCTTGCTATATTGCCCAGAATGGACTCGAATTCCCAGCCTCAAGCAATCCTCCAGCCTTGGCCTCCAAAATAGCCATGATCACTGGGGTGAGCCACTATACCCAGCCTCGCAATTATTTGTTGCCAAAATCTCATTAGCCCTCCAGTTATTTCAAACATCTTTCACTGTATTTAATAACCAAATAAGCAACTTTATACCATACATGAAAAAAGATTTTAAGAAATAAACTAATATCCATTAAGTATACCTAACTCTAAATTGTCAAGAACATATATTAAAAATTATACAAAATAAGGCTGGGTGTGGTGGCTCACGCCTATAATCCTAGCACTCTGAGAGGATGAGGTGGGTGGATTGCCTGAGCTCAGGCTTTGATATCAGCCTGAGCCAGAATGAGACATCATCTCTAAAAATAGCCGGGCGTTGTGGCAGGCACCTGTAGTCCCAGCTACTTAGGAGGCTGAGGCAAGAGAATCACTTAAGCCCAGGAGTTGGAGGTTGCTGTGAGCTGTGACGCCATGGCACTCTACCAAGGGTGACAAAGTGAGACTCTGTCTCAAAAAAAAAATAAATAAATAAAATAAAATAAAATCATACAAAATAAGTAGAGAGAAGTTGAATTTTTTAACAATTATCATTGTTTAAGTTATGATTTAAATAGACTTAATTTAAATCAAATTACATTATTAAGGATATAAGAACACCAAATCTAGCAGATAGTGACAGATTCACATTTAGAGTACCACTTACTGACGATTAGAGACAGTTTACATGTTAACAAGAACCAAACGTTCCTCTCTACGATAAATAGCACCACCCCAAGACAACAACTTGATTTGTTTACCTCCTCTTCTGTCTGATAAATTCCAGGACAGTAAAAACTGTACATGTCTGTGCAAAACCTCGCTCATTGTAGGTGTGCAACTCTTAACAGGAATAATCACCATCTTTAATTCCCAGAAAGCTATTGCTATGGTTCAGTCTCATTCCCTAGGTGACATGCACAGGATAAAAAAATTAAGAAGGGCTTCCTTGCTGGCAGTTCTCTACCTTGAATCATTTTAGGTTCCTGTTTCTTCTAACAGAAACATGTGAACATGAAACTTTAGTGAAAAGCAACGTAAATACGTATACATGTATTTGCTTGGGGAGACAAATGACAGTCAACAATTCTCTTTTTTCCGTATCATTAAATCACTGGTTAATTCCTAATTGAGGTATTTCACTGTTTTCAGGCAAGATCATTTTCACTTTCAATAAGCTTAGCTTTTATTCCTTTATTAAAGTAAATTTTATATACTGTAAAATGCATAGATCTTAAGTATTCAGTAAGGTTGAACAAATATGTACAATTGGTGAATCTGAATAAAGGTAAATGGAAACTCCCTGTACTAGTCTTGTAACTTTTCTGTAAGTTAAAAATTACATGAAAATAAAAAGTTACTGGAAAAGTGTATAACCAAAGTGGTAACTGAATTTGTATTCCCCAAGTCAAGCTACATAATACTCTATTGCCAGAAAATTCCCCTGTGACCCTTTCCAGTCAATCACTGGAGGTAACCACTGTCCTGATTTCTATCACCATACCTTAAAACAGTCTTATAATAATCTTAATATATAAAGATTGCCTGTTCATATATTTTTCATAAATGCCATCATACAGTACCTACTCATCTATGTCGGCTTCTCTTGCCCTGAATAACATTTCTGAGATTCATCTATGTTGTTGTGTGAATCAGTAGTTCATTCCTATTGTGACAAAAACCATGAATGTTCTGTATTAGTCTTTTTGTGGATACATATTAACATTTTAATCCTCTTGGTGCAGTAAGATTTCATTGAAAAAGAAAGAGGGCTAGCTTATTACTGTTATCCCAGGACTCTGGGAGGCCGAGGCAAGAGAGGATACCTTGATCTCAGGGATTCAAGACCAGCTCGAGCAAGAGTGAGACCCTATTTCAACTAAAATTAGAAAAAATTAGCAGGGTGTTATGGTGGACACCTTATAATCCTAACTACTCTGGTGGTTGAGGCAGGAAGATCTTCTGAACCTAGGAGTTTGAGGTTGCTGTGAGCTGGGCTAACACCAGTGTACTCTAGCCTGGGCAACAGAATTGAGATTGTGTCTCAAAAAAAGAAAAAAAGAAAGAAAAGAAAAGAAAAAAGAGTTTCTATACAAATAAGCCTGGGAAATAAGGCAGTATAGATTGATACACCTATCTACACACATACACATAGCAACTATGTGATCCTTTTAAATGTTAAAGGTTTTATATAGATTTGTGTTTTCTCCCACTGCAGTCCCTTCAGAGTGGCCTCAGCGTGTCAGGCCTGGTTGGGTTTCAAGTCCTCCTTAACCACTTATCTCCCATGAGATGTTGTAAAATAGGAACATGTGCTACCTCCACTGTAGGACTTGGCTTGGGTTAAACAAGACCCATGTGTCTAAGAGCCTTTAAGGGGTTATTTTTTATTGGAGTTTATGGCATGTGTGTAAACTATATATGCAAATAAATAAATATCTATTTAGAGCAAAAACAATTATATTACATATAATATAAAAATATATATTTCATATTTACATATGCATATGTATATTTGTGTATACATATGTTCACAAATATGTGACTTTAACTAGTTATGAGAAATCTACTTAGAGCCAACAAAAATATTTTAAAAGAACTTATAAAGTTCATAGTGACAATAAATCTAAAATGGAAAAGATGACCATCTCAATTTTTCTTAGTAAATTTATAAAGTAACCTAAGAATAATTCAGAAGAGAAACAAATTTTCTCTCCATGTAAATTACCCTGTTAGGATTCAATGAAACACCTTTTATGACAAATATCTCCCATGAAACTAGAATTTCAGAACATTAAATGTACCCATCTACGATATTTTTTATGCTAGCAATAAAACCTAAAATATATATTAAGATTATTTTAAGACTTGATTCAGAATATATTCCAATAGACTTGATTTCTAAGATGTTTTCTTCATTCCAAAAAGCAACCTACTGCATCAATAAATCTTCGTTTGAGACAATGTGACTTTCAAATTCCACTGTGTAATATTCAGCTGATTAATAGAGGAGGTACTTTAATTTCCAGAACTAGAAACATTAAGAAACAAACACAAATCTGATTTTTAAAGAGATTAATTTGAAATTCACAACCTACTTTCAATACTCAGATGACCACTTTCATTTAGCATCATCTATAAATTGCCAAGATTGAAGCAGAATGCTACGATGACTCTGACTCTAGAAATTTGCCACTGCCCACTTAGGAAGGGAATTACAAAAACTGCAATTCAAATGTACTGTATTTTTAATCTTAAAAAATATTCTTAGCATATGAATGTTCCCTTACCTTCCCAGACACGTGACTGTTTCCTTAAAAACACATTATTTAACTCTGAAAATACATCATTTTCATTTCTCTAATAATTGTACCTTTTTCCAAAAGAAGGAAAATAGCCTTAAGCCTTGATTTTGATTACAAAAATGAATGCAACTCTAAACAGTTACAATCACCAACTTCAATATCTTTGGCCCTATTTTTTAAAAAAGCTAAAATAAAATTTTAGTCTTAATTTTTAATATGTAGTGCTTCCAGACCAAGGGTAAAAAACAAGTACACCAGATGTATAAACCCCACACTCCCTGTGGTGGTCCTTCACTCTCATTAACCAAATGTTTTCCTAAAGACTTTAAGTAAATACTAAGTTAAGCATAAAATGTAGGTCAATTCTCATAACAGACTAAGTAAGGGGTACAAATTATTTTGAGTACTGGAATTTTAGTGTTCTAAATATTGCTAAAATATCCATATTAATCTGTTAGCTACAACCTGTTAGTAAATATGGCCCTACTATAAATTATTTTAACCCATCTTCATTTGCAGAACTATCTTTTTACACATAAACATCTTATTTGAAAATTAAATCACTTAAGTGGCTTTTTGGGGTTTGTTTGTTGAGTTTTCTTTTGTTCGTTGTTTGTTTTTTTGGGACAGAATCTTACTCTGTTGCCCGGGGTAGAGTGCACTGGCATCATCATAGCTCACGGCTACTCTTGGGCTCAAGTGATTCTCTTGTCTCAGCCTCCTGAGTAGCTGGGACTACAGGCATGTGCCACCATACCCACTAGTTTTTCTATTTTTAGTAGAGATAGGGGTGGGGGGGTATATTACTCTTGCTCAGGCTGGTCTTGGAACTCCTGAGTTCAAGGGATCCTACCACCTTGACCTCCCAGAAGTGCTAGGATTACAAGCATGAGCCACTACACTGTCCTTAAGTGGTATTTTTTAAATCAATACTTGTATGACTTATATACAATCATCTACCCAGACTTAATTTTCTTTACACTTTTGCTGATACAATGTAAGAGAATTTTAAAATGTACTAAAATGTACCATAGAAAAATTCAAAAATATAAAATACTGAAAATACAAAATCTAATTAGTTCATCAGCTACATTAGAAAGTTCACGTTTCAAAATTACAAAGTATAAATATTTAATTTAGCATACATTTATACAGAATTTAGTGTGCCAAAATATGTACAATAGCGATTCTTCTTCAGAAATTGTGAAACATTGGCTTGGTGCCAGGAGCACAGTGGTTACAGTGCTGGCCACATGCAACAAGGGTGGCGGGTTCAAACCCAGCCTGGGCCAGCTAAACAACAAGGACAACTGCAACAAAAAAATAGCCAGGCATTGTGGGGGCGCTTGTAGTCCCAGCTACTAGGGATGCTGAGGCAAGAAAATCACTTAAGCCCATGAATTTGAAGTTACTATGATCTGTGACGCCACAGCACTCTACCAAGGGTGACAAAGTGAGATTCTGTCTCAAAAAAAAAAAAAAAAAAAGTGAAACATTATATTAAAGGCCTATAGAGGATATTCTTAAAGCCAGGTACTATATACATATTCTATTAAATAAAGTAGTGATAATGTTTATAACAGTGTCATTTGATCTATCCTCAAATTTAGCTATTTTAATGTAAGCCTTTAAGTTGTGTAGCTTTATTTACCTAAAAATATTTACCACCACTCATCACCAAACTCAAAAGACGCTATACCTTAGGGCAAATGTCTTTAAAACACTCCCAATGCTGGTGGCGCCTGTGGCTCAAAGGAGTAGGGCACCCGCCCCATATACCGGAGGTTGTGGGTTCAAACCCAGTCCCAGCCAAAAAAAAAAATCCACTCCCAATGTTTATTGTGTAATGTGAAAATTCAGCCTATGCTTAGTAATTAAAACATCTAAAAACTTAATTTTTGATTAAAAAACAGCTTTTAATTAAACTTAAGTTAATTGAGATAAAGTTAATAAAACTAACTTTTATAGTCAAAAATACCTAAAATATGCTTTTATGTATGTAAATTTATATAAAACATAACTTTATGATATGTTGTATGTTTATGTATCATCAAAGGATAAGGATTAGAAACTCTTTAATTACAAATAGTATTTGAGTTAATATATTCCTGTACACTAAAGAGCAATTATATAAATGATCGAAAACAATGAAAGCCCCAGTTTTATAAGATTCCCTACAATTATTTATATAGAATAAACTCACTCTACATGAGGATGAGTCATTCTTCAACCAATCTACCCTCACTAAGCATCAAAAAGCCAACTTAGCTTTTAACAGCAGTAACTTCTATAGATATACAAAGAGAATGTTCTTTCTTTTTTGGACCAATTCACTCTAAGCTGAGAAACTTTTAGAAAAACTAAACTAACCTAACCTCAAAATATACATTATTTTCCAAGCCAAGAATAAACAGCAATTGAAGATTTAGGTATCTAATTCAGTATTTTTAAGTTTTTCAAGTTAAAACTGATCAAAATTATATTTAAAAAAGAATTCACCACAAATTTCCTAACTGAAAAAAATTAAAGATGTGTACACATATTTATGTTGTTAAATGTTGGAAAGACAAAGACCTCACAATATAAGCATGTTGTTTCAGAGAAATAAAACAATTTATAAAGACCATCTTTGATTTTTTAAAAAATTTCAAATAGTCACAATTGTTGCTTGAAGAGTTCACCTTACAATGGTGAACCTCTTATTAGCTATTAGTTAACTCTAATTAGCTAAATAAGTAAAATGACCATTCAATAAACCACTAATCAATTAGCATAATTAAGTCAGGATGAGTAACTTTGCTAAGTTAAATTTATATCTCTTAAGTATAATCATACACAATACAGGTACCAAACGATCACACATTAGAAGAAAATAATCAAGTAAACTATATCAAATGTTTCTCACAAATGATACATAATAACCCTCATTTAAAACATGTATTTTTAAAATATATTACGTATTTCTACAGAATCCCTAAATTTGTCAGGGCCATAACTGAAGATTGTTAAGCAGAGGTCAGCTGGGAGAGAGACAAACAGAAACTGTTAAGTGAAAGTATGACAATAAAAACTTCCCATCAGAATAACTTCTAGCCAATCCTTGATTTCTGACTCAAGCAGCTACCATAATTCTGCAAAAACCCTGATGAGGGAGGGGGCCAAAACTCCTAGACTATTAAAAATAGTTAACCAAAATATGGTCGAACTTTTCCCTTGGCCACAATCTAACAAAATGAGAAAACAATGAAAATAAACACTACCGTCCACCCTCAGACAGGCAAAGAAAGGTCCCATTCAATACTAAGCCTATTCCACTGGAAAACATACTCCTGAAAAGTAAATCCAAAACCACCAGCTCAAACTGCTTCATGCAGAATTTACTGAATGGCGGCCAAACGCTGTACACACTGTTCTGAACCACACTGAAGGATATCTAGAGTTCTGTATTCTCCACTTACAACTTGTACCTTACTATGCTTTTGCCACCCCTGCGGAAAACAATTTTTGAAATGAGACTAATATGTTTCTCTTGGCTCATTAATTGAAAAAAGGCAATCTATATCCCGACCCTCCAATTATTATTATTTTTTTAACAATACTGTTTTTTTACTCATATTGTTGCGGGGGGTGTCTCACTAGCCCTACCTAATTTTAGACGATCAATAAAGCAGAAGCTGTTTTAATATCCCAGGATTAAGCTAAACAAGGAACCCTACAACAACTGTTAGCCGGCTTTCATCTGGCGCTAGAATAATATTGGTCACCTGTTGGAACCGCGTTGAAAGGACACCCCCCAACAAGTGGCCGAGAGCGGCGACGCCGTTCCCAGTCACGAGTCGCAGGGCAGCAGGTGAAGGCGGTGAACGCCCATCCACGCCCAGCGGGAGGCCACCCGGAGCCAGGCAGTCAGCAGCGGGTTGCTCCGTTATCCTCGCCCTCCACCAGCCCCGCCAGGTGAGCGAGTCTGCTCCGTGCCCACGGCGTCTCGGCGGTTGGCTCACCCCGGGATCGAGTTCTTCGGCTGCCCGGGCTTTGGAAAGCCAAGTTTCGCTCCCACCCGCGGCAGTGGGGCTCAGACCCTCTCCGAGGATCCCCCAGTCGGCTCCGTGCGGCCGCGGTCACCGGCCCGCCCGGCCTCAGGCGAGTCGGGGGCCGCAGACTAGAGCCGGAGCCGGACCTGTCACACGGGCGGGAAACAAAAGCCGAGGGAAGACGAGCGGGCGCGACCCACCTCGCCTCCGCGAGGGGGAGCACGGCGGGGGCGGGGAGCGGCTCCGGCGGCCACGCGGCCCCACAGCCCGGCGGCGCGGCGCGGCGACGGGCTCCGCAGTGGGGCTGGGGCCTCCGGCGCGCCCACCTCCTGGCTGCGCGCCCCGACGCGCCGCTCTCAGGCACCGGAGCCGCGTGAGGGGGCGGGGAGGCGGCGCGGCCACGCCGGGACAGGGAAGGAGGGAATTCGGTTCCTCGGGCGCACCGCCCGCCGCCCCATCCCTGCAGCCAGGGCGCTGGTACCTGTCGCCGCGGGGAGTTGCCGGCTCCGTCTCTCTCCGCCTCGCCCTCGCGCCGCTCCCCCTTCAGCCCGCCCAGCAGGCCGCCCGCGCGCCGGACACCGCCGCCCAAGACTGGCAGCGCCCGTGTGCCTGCCCGAATCCCCCGGGCAGCGCCCGGTGCTGTCCCGCCCCCGTCGGCCGCAGGACCCGCTTTCCATAGGGCCCCGGGGCTGTCAGTCCGCCCCCAAAAGGCGCGCGGGCTGTCGTTCTGCTTGTCCGGATTGGTGGCCGCGCGCCGTCCATGGAAATAAGGCCCCGCCTCCATTAATTTGCTTCTCCGCCTCCTTACGCTGCCCACGTGTCTGGCCCTTGCCCATTGTGGGGGCCTTAGAGAAGGGATGCAGGAAACTGAGAGACATCCCCTCACAACGTCCCTTACCTCCAAAGAAACTAATACCCACACAAGCTAGTTGACTTCATATCTGCATGATCCCTCTGAAGGCTCTCTCTGCCCATATTATCTGTCCACCAGGCATGCCCTGAGGCTGGAGATGGACAGTCCAGGATGTTTGTGCCCACCAGGTTAGCCTTAGGAAGCAACCTCAAGTCAAAGATGCCCAGTCGGGACTGGGGAAAGCCCATCTCAAGAACCAATTTAGCACATAGCACCTCTTTCTGGACACCCAGTGACTGTGAAGACCATTCTTAGCTATGGCTTTCTACCTTGCAAATGTATCATTTCAGGCGATTAAGACAGGAAAGAGCCTTAAAAATGACTGTGTTCTCCTCCAACTCCAAAGGGTAAATTGCTGTGCAAACTAACCTGAACACAAGCCCACCCCTCTCCAACTAGATGGCCACCTCTGAGTCGCTCCCACCTAAGAGCATGTGGGCCTTAGAGAATCTTTAGCTCAACCCTCTCCTTTTTGAGGAAATAGAAACCTAACATCCCATAACTAGATACCTATGGAACATAATTAGTTACCTATGGAAACCTGGTATCCTATGGCCAGATTGGAATCCAGGCTCCAAATCTACTCTCTGCACTAAATCACATTTAAGTATTTATGAAGAGCTTCATCTACAAATCACCATGCTGCCTTCAAAAGGTGGTAACTGCAGAAAAGACAAATAAAGCCAGCAGTGAAGGGTAAAGGCTCTGTCTCAGTCATTTGTCTATTCTCAGTGCCTAGAAACCTCCCTTTTTACCAGCTTGCCAGGGAGAGTCACTGAAACAATTTATTCATGCATTAATTCAGCAAGACAATGTTGACCAAAACTACTCTGTATACTAACACAAATTGATTAAGCATCAATCATGCTTAATTAAAAACAGCAAGTATTAAACACTGTGCTGTATACAGAAGTAAGAAGATCTCAGCCCTCAAGGACTTCAGCCTAGGAAACAGCAACATCTGGATAATATGTCAGTTTTCCTCATATTATAGGGGTTGTGACAGATGTCTGTGTAGACGAGGCAGGGAGGGCTTAATTGAAGTGGTCACCTGACAGTCAAGCTGAGTTTTAAAAGATGTGGTAGGTCAGACATAGGGGTGGATGAGGAAGGAAAGAGACTCCTAGGCAGGAGGTGATAGCATGAGTAAAAAGCATGCAGATCTAGAAAAGCCTAGTAGTTGAGGGTACATCAAGGCAGAGTGTGGGCAAATCTGCAGAGAGCTGTGTGGACATGTCACGTGCTCTGGGACCAGGCTCTTCCAGGAGGAAAGACAGAAAGGCAAGGGAGGCTGCCAGGCTGTGTTGTAACACACCGCAGCAACAACACAGATGCTGTAGATACAGCTGCAGGCTTTTTTTTCCTACACCAGAGTCTGTAGGGAGCAGTCAGTTCCACAGTTCCAGTGGCAGCCTGGCTAGCTCCACTCACTCCCCAAGAAAACCGTTCCAGTCACTATACTTGTCCTTCCTAGCATTTGGAAACACATGTGCTTACATTTTCCCTAAACATTGCTGCCCTTCAGAATTAAAAGATTATATGGGCGATGGCTACATGGAGACACCTGGATGTGGGATAAGTGACCCTCCTCACATACAGAGTAGTTCTTTACAAAGCCTGTCACCAAGGCTGGCTTCACAGGGACGTAACCAATGCATTTATACAGGGCCCCACACTTACAAGGGCAGTATGCTTGGTTTAATGCTCTGCTGTTCCTTGTCTTAGTAATTGTTCAACTCCTCAACTCTGTCATGATAATACAAAGCAGCTATAGACAATATATAAACAAATGGCACGGCTGTGTTCCAATAAAACTTTATTTACAAAAGCAAGCAGCTTATCAGGTTGGAGATGTCAACCTGATAAAAGGCATCTGCGAAAAGCCCAAAGCTAACATTTCAACAAGTAATTCTTGGTTTAATGTTCTGCTGTCCCTTGTCTTAGTAATTTTTCAACAATTTTTCAAATCCATTTTCGTTTTTCACTAAGCCTTACAAATTATGTGGCCAGTCCATGCCTTTCCTTGGGCGTGCTTGTGATGCTACTCAAACCACATTTCATTTTTAAAACACGTGGCATTCACTAGGTTTCTTCCACATGATTCTCTTACCATGGCAATGTGGGGTAGACTAGTATTACTTTTTTTTTGGGGGGGGGGGCAGTTTTGGCCAGGGCTGGTTTTGAACCCGCCACTTCTGGCATATGGGGCTGGTGCCCTACTTTTTTTTTTTTTTTTTTTTGAGACAGGGTCTCAAGCTGTTGCCTAGGTAGAGTGTGTGGTGTCACAGCTCACAGCAACCTCAGACTCTTGGGCTTAAGCAATTCTCTTGCCTCACCCTCCCAAGTAGCTGGGACTATAGGCGCCCGCCACAACTCCCAGCTATTTTTGTTGTCATTGTTGTTTTAGTTGGCTTGGGATGAGTTTGAACCCTCCAGCCTCAGTATATGTGGCTGGAACCCTACCCACTGAGCTATGAGCACTGCCAATTAGTGTTTCTCTTTATTCTTATTTATTAATTGAGAAAACTGAAATTTGGCAAGTTTGTCCAGATGGCACCACTAGGAAGTGATAGAACTTGTTCTTGAACCCAGCCCACCCAAACCCTTTCCGCCCACTATAAAGCCACCTCCATCCTGGGTTCAGAGTCCTTTCAAAGACAGCTTTGTTATGTTCTGGATGTACCGTTTAAGAGTCAGAACACATGATAGAGTAGACATCTTTC
This sequence comes from Loris lydekkerianus, assembly GCA_963574355.1. NCBI lineage: Eukaryota > Metazoa > Chordata > Mammalia > Primates > Lorisidae > Loris > Loris lydekkerianus. The sequence goes on from CAUYPK010103930.1 coordinate 22,864, forward strand.
ATTTCATAGCTTTCTCTCACCTTTCAAATAGTTTTTCCATCAGTGTTGAACAATTCTCAGCCAATGTATATTCAACTATTGTTTTTATTCCTTTCCCTCTTGCAAGGAAAGGGCTCCAAATGAAACACATTAAACCTTCTCACTTCATCCCTTTCTTCTATAGTTTCTATCTTTTTTTTTTTTTTTTTTTTAGAAACAGTCTCACATTATCGCCCCCCGTAGAGTGCTGTGGCGTCACAGCTCACAGCAACCTCCAACTCCTGGGCTTAGACAATTCTTTTGTCTCAGCCTCCCAAGTAGCTGGGACTACAGGTGCCGCCACAACACCCAGCTATTTTTTTGTTGCAGTTTGGCGGGTTCGACCCCACCACCCTCGGTATGTGGGGCAGGCACCATACCCACTGAGCCACAGGTACCACCCAGTAGTTTCTATCTTTTGTCCTTCCATGCTTTGTTCTAATAGTTTCTTCTGACTGTTTTGTCAGTTCATTAATTCTGTTTACAGCTTTTATTTATTTACCTATTTAAAGACAGAGTCTTATCTTTTGCTCATGCTAGAGATCTATGGTATCAACCTATCTCACAGCAACCTGAAACTTTTGGGCTCAGGCAATCTTCCTGCCTCAGCCTCCCCAGTAGCTGGGATTACAGTTGCCTACCACCATGCAGGCTAATGTCTCTAGTTGTAGTAAAGACGGGGTCTTGCTCTTGCTCAGGCTAATCTCAAACTCCTGAACTCCTGCTTGGCCTCCCAGAGTGACCCACCAGGACCAGCTTGTTTTCAGCTTAAAAAAACTCTTAAACTCAGACATTGAGTTCTACTTGGTAATTCTATCTTATAGTTCTAGAATTTGTATTTGGTTTTTCAAATCTGGTATGCCACTTCTTACACCTAGCAGGCACTACCAGACTGCCACTGAAAGACAAAGAAAAGTTATTTTTTCTCTCCTTAAACATGGTAAATATTGTAGTTTTGTGGTCACATCTGAAAATTCCAACGTGGAGTACCTATGGGTTTGCTGCTATTGTTGGTTTTACATGTGGTTGTTCCACATGTTTTATCTCCTCATGTACCTGGCTATGCTTTGAACATTGTATTAAAAATTTTTGAGGTTATAATGATAATATTTTCCTCTGGAAAGGATTTCCATTTGCTTACTGTAGGCATCATGCAATACTAGCAATCTGGGACCACCTTAACCCAATTTCAGGACTCCAGATTTTCTGAGCCACCCAAATGACTGAAAGCTGGACTACAGTCCATGGAAGAGTTTACTTATGGTTTCTCCTTACTCAGGGGTCCAGCTCTGTGGGGTCCCAGTCTAAAATAGGGAGTTCTTTTAGTAATCCATTGCTCCATAGCAAACTCTCCCAAAATTTAGTGGCTTAAAACAGATGTCAGCAGACTTTTTCTTAAAGGACCGAATAGTAAATATTTCAGATTTAGATGCCACAAGATTTCTGTCACAATTCCAAAACTCCATCTCTATAGCACAAAGCATACACAGGCAATACATAAACAAATGGCATGGCTGTGTTCCAATAAAACTTTATTTTAAAAAGCAGGCAGCTTATCAGATTGAGGATGTCAACCTGATAAAGGGGATCTAAGAAAAACCAAAAGCTAACTTCATACTTGATGGTGAAAAACTGTATGCTTTCCTCTAGGAAACAACACAAAGACAAGATAAGAATGTCCACTCTAAGAACTTCTATTTGATATTGTATTAGAGGTTCTAGCCAGGGCAGTTAGGTAAGAAATACAAATAAAAGGAGTCCAAACCAAAAAGGAAAAAACAAAATGGTCTCTTCACACATGCATGATCTTGTGTATATGAAATCCTAAGGAATCTACTAAAAACTACTAGAACTAATAAATTCAGCAAGGTTATAGGATACAAGATGCTGGCAATAAATGATCCAAAAATGAAATTAAGAAAACAATTCCACTTATGACAACATCAAAAAGAATAAAATACTTAGGAATATGCTTAACAAAAGAAGAGTGTAAAGTTATACTCAGAAAAATACAAAATGTTATTGAAAGAAATTAAAAAGATCTAAATCATTGAGAAATTTCCTATGTTTATGGATCAAGAGACTTAACATTGTTAAGATGGCAATATACCCAAACTGATCTTCTAATTCAATGCAACCCCCTTTAGAATCTCAGATGACTTCTTGTAGAAATTGATGATTGATGAGCTGATTCTAAAGTTCGTGTGGAATTGAAAGGGACCCAGAATAGCCAAAACAATCTAAAAAAAAAAAAAAAAAATAGGAAGACAGCAAAGCAGCAGTAATCAACACAGTGTGGCATTGGCACAGGATCGACAAGATTAATAGAACAGAATTGAGAGTACAGAAATAATCCCACATGTCTACGGTCAGCTGATTTTTGACAAGGGTTCCAAGGGTTGGTGAAATTGGAATCCTCATGTATTGCTGGTAGGAATGTAAAATGGTGTGGCCTCTGAAGAAAATATTTTCATAGTTTCTAAAATGTTAAATATAGAAAACCACATGTTGCAGCAATTCCACTTGTAGACATTTACCTACAAGATTCAAAAACAGGGACTTTTGGCTAGGCACAGTGGCTCAAACCTGTAATACCACCACTTTTGAAGGCTAAGGCAAGAGAATCATTTGAGATAAGGAGTTGCAGGCCAGCCTGGGCAACATAGTGAGACTTCATCTTTCCAAAAAGACAAAATTCCACATGCCGGGCTGAAGCAAAGAATCTTTTGAGCCTAGGAGTTTGAGTTTACAATGACATTTCATCAGGCCACTGCACTCCAACCTGGGTGAAAGAGTGAGATCTGGTCTCCAAAATAAAACAAAGCAAAACAAAACAGAACAAACAGATACTTGTATATCAATGTATACATTAGCATTATTTATAATATCCAAAAGGTGGAAAGAACTGAAATACTCATCAACTGATGAATGGATAAAACAAACATGGTATATCCACATAATGGAACGTTATTACATTATTTGGCCATAGAAAAGAATGAAGTACTAATAGATGGTACAGCATGTATTAACTTTGAGAACACTGTACTAAGTAAAAGGAGTCAGTCATGAAAGACCACATTTTAGGTGATTATATTCATATGAAATGTCCAGAATGAGGAAGATAGGAAACAACACGTAGCTTAGTGATTGTTTGGGGGCAGGTATGTAGGGGAGGGGAGGATAGGAAGGTGTTAAGTAAAGGATACAGAATTTCTTTTTGTGGGGGTGAAAATGTTACAAAGTTGACTGTTGCAATGGTTGCGCATATGTGTAAGCATACTAGAAACCATTGAGTTGTACACTTTAAATGAGTGAATTGTACAGTATGTGAGTTATACTCCATAAAGGTATTAAAATTAATAAAAATAAAAGACCCGGTAGCCAGCCATGGGCCATAATTTGCTTAGTCTTGGCCTAAAACAACAACTACTGTGTTGTAGTTATTTGCTCATGATGCTGAAATTTGGACAGATTTCAGCAGCAGGGACAACTGACCTTTAGTCCATGTGGCATTGGTTGCAGTAGGTTGACCAGGGCTGAATGATTCACCTCCAAAGTGGCCTTACACATGGAAAACAAGTGATGGTGGTCAGAGCCCTCAGTTCTCCTCCACATGGTCTCTCCATGAGGCTAGGTTGGGTTTCTCACACCATGGTGGTCTCTAGGCAGTTGAACTTCTGAACTAGGTACCTGGGTTCCCCCAAAGGGAAAATATGGAATGGAAACTGCCAGGCCTTCTTAAAGTTTAGACCTATAGCTGACATAGCATCACTTCTGCCACATTCTTTGGTTAAAGCAGGTCACAGCCCAGGCCAGGTTCTAGGGGAAGGAACTAGTAATAGTGTGAATACTCAGATACATGGTTCACTGGGGGCCACCAAAGTAACCATCTATCATAGTCCACCCACTGTCACCTGATGACTCACTTGCTCTCATGTGTAAAATACACTTGCTGGCCCATAAGAGTCCCCAAAGTCTCACCCCATTACTGGGCTCGCCGCCTATGGCTCAGCGGCTAAGGCATCAGCCACATACCCCTGAGCTAGCTGGTTTGAACCGGCCCAGGCCAGCTAAACAACAATGACAACTCACCCCATTATTGAATCAGGATTGAGATTAAAGTCCATACTAACCTCATCTAAATCGGATGCATGTATGAGTGAGGTTTCTCAAGTGATGCTCCTCTTAATCTGAAGACATTTGAACTAAAGAGACGAGTTATCTACTTCCCACACATAATAGTGAGGCAGAGAAAGGAAAATCACAATAGACACTCCCATTAAAAAGGAGGAAATGGCAGCGACAGGTCCACAGCAATTCTGAAATTCAGTTGGACATGATTCCTAATTTAGGTCCCAGTTCTCAGGGTAGCTGGACTTCTTGCATGGCACTTGGCTTTCCCCAGAGCCAAAATATAGAAGCTGCCTTCTTAAGGTTTAAGCCTGAACTGCACAACATCACTCTCAGTATGTTCTATTGATTAAAGCAGGTCGTGGGGCACCCCAGAGTCAAGGGTAGTACATGGTGAAAACCAACAGCCAAGGCTCATCCGAGGCCATCAAAGTAACAGTAACTACACAGATGGTTTATCAGTGTTGCTGCCAACCTTGGTAGGCCCTAAACTTCGATTTCATACCCCTATTTCAAGAAGCTTTAAAAATACAGCTCAGCCTCTCCCATGGCTCTTTCAGACTGGCAAATGCTCTTAGGGCAAAAGCAGTCCTAAGTGCCAAGCCTACCTTCCTGGTAGAGTTGCCAGATTTAACAAATTAGGACATGCAATTAAATTTGAGTTTCAGATAAGCAATAAATACATTTTTTACTATACTACAGGTATATCCAAAATATTGCATGAGCATACTTTGAGTATGAAAAAGCATCCATTGTTTATCTGAAATTCAAATTTAACAGACACAAATGGTACAAATTATTCATTACTTATCTGAAATTCAGATAAGAATTTAACTGGTAGTACTGCATTTTATTGGCAATTCTAACGTCTCTGGGCTCGTAGAATTTCCTGTATCTTGGTCCAATAATTCTTCACTATCTCATTAGGTTTTTGATGCTTTTAAGAATTAAATCTCTTGCCAGTTGAGGTGGCTCAGCCTGTAATCCCATTTGGGAGACCGAGACAGGAACATCACTTGAGCTCAGGAGTTGGAGACCAGCCTGAACAAGAACAAGATCCCATCTCTACTAAAACTAGACTAGCCAGGCATTGTGGCAGGCACCTGGAGTCTCAGCTACTTAGTAGGCTGAGGCAGGAGGATAGCTTCAACCCAGCATTTTTGGGTTGCTGTTAGCTTGGGTGTTGCCATGTTAATATACCCAGGGCATTTTTAGAAAATGTAAACAAAAAAAAAAAAAAAAAAAAAAAAAAAAGATTTAAATCCCAACACACAGAAATGATAAATACTCTTGGTGATGGATACCCTAAATACCCTGATTTAATCATTATACATTCTATGTATGTGACAAAACATCACATGCACCATATAAATATGTACAAATTTTATGTATTAATAAAATATATATATATATATATATATATATATATATATAGAGAGAGAGAGAGAGAGAGAGAGAGAGAGAGAGAGAGACTCAAGCTGTTTGCCCTGGGTAGAGTGCCATGGCATCACAGCTCATAGCAACCTCCAACTCCTGGGCTTAAGCAATTCTCTTGCCTCAGCTTCCCAAGTAGCTGGGACTACAGGCACCCCCCCCCCCACAACCCCTGGCAATGTTTTTGGTTGTAGTCGTCATTGTTATTTGGCAGGCCCGGGCTGGATTCAAACCTGCCATCTCTGGTGTATGTGGCTGGTGCCTTAGCCACTTGAGCTACAGGCACAGAGCCAATAAAAATATTTTAAAATAGTTATCTAGCATAGGTCGTTTTTTTTTTACTAGTGTATTGGTCCAAATTCTAGATGGCTTATCTTTGGGGAAATTCTCCTGTTAATGAGTTTTGCTCCTCAACCTAGAAGTCAGGACTCAAATTCCCAGCCTCCCTTGTAGCTAGAGCATTGACATGTGATCTAGCTCTACCAACCACACACCCAAAGGAAACTTTAATTCCAAAGTGCACAGCAGGAGACATGGTAGTCACAATGGCAACCAAGGTGGTTTCTCATAGTTGGTAAGATCAACTTCCTGAGGCAGAATCTGCCATCAGTGCTGGAGTCAGGAGTGGCTGTGCTAACACTAAGTTCTGGGCATCTGTTTCGAGCAGTGGTGGTAACTACCATTTTCTCTCAGTGTGGTTTTAGGCATTATCTCTAGAAGCTTAGCCTGGAATCTGTTTCTCTCAACCCTCCCAGGGATTCTGTGAGTTACCTAATAACCCAAAATAAGCCCCCTTTCTGCTCAATCTAGTCAAATAGGATTCTGTTGTTTGATCTACTAACGATACTCCTGCATTCTGAATTCTGATCCTTCAATAAATAGCTATGCAAATTTGAGAAATTCCTTTCTCCTCTCTGTACCTCAGTTTCTACCTCTGTAGAGTGTGTGTATGGAGAGGGGGCATATAGAAATGTCCTCCAGGCTCATGGAGTCGAGAGCTCAAAGATCAGTGATTTGGGGCCCAGAGAGGCTTGTTGGCCCCTGTGGTTTCCCAGGACCACTGCCAGATCTGATCCTTCTCCTTCCCTTTCCCCTCCCCCCTCCTCTTTTTATTTATTTATTTTTTTCTCTTTTTATTTTTTGAGACAAAGTCTCACTGTGTTGCTATGGGTAGAGTGCCATGGCATTATCATAGCTCACAGCAACTTTAATTTATTGGGCTCAGGTGCTCCTCTTGCCTCACCCTCCCCAGTAGCTGAGACTACTGCCACAATGCCTGGATAGTTTTTTCTATTTTTAATAGAGATGATGTCTCAGTCTTGCTCAGACTGGTCTTAAACTCCTGAGCTCAAGCAATCCACCTGCCTCGGCTGCCCAGGATGCTAGGATTATAGGCATGGGCCACCATGCCTGGGCTCTTCCTTTTCTTCCGAAGGTGCTGAACTCCAGTGTAGCACCTGCCACCTTCCCTTGGTTGTACCATTCCTGATAGTCCAGGGTTGCCACAAGAGGGAAGAATGATTTTCCATCCTAGGGAACTAGGAGCATGTCTGGATGGCTAGATTTAGTTCCTGAGACAGCTTACCAATTGCAGAAGCTCAGGAGGAACCTCAGGAAGAGGACTGATAGCTTGTCAGCATGTTTTTTGAGACTTATAAATATCATATATCAGTTATAGGTCTTTGCTTAGAAACTATATACTTTTATAGATTGAGACACAAAAATATTTACTGTTTGCAATCCCAATTGCAATATGATTTTTTTATCTTGACAAACTGATTCCAAAATTCATTTGGGGATTAAAGATGGCGGCTGAGTAACAGCTTCCCTGCAACTGGGCACGGGGAATCTGGGGAGACAAGACTCCAGACATCTCTGGCTGGTGGGATCTGCCTATGATCATCCCTTTGAGGATACAGGGAGCCAGCAAGGGACT
>CAUYPK010103932.1:0-10791 GCA_963574355.1 Loris lydekkerianus
ACCCCACTCACCCCGCCATTTTCCCCCCCCCACAAAAAAAAAAAAAAAAAAAAAAAAAAAATAAATAAAAAAAAAAAAAAAAAAAAAAAAAAAAAAAAAAAAAAAAAAAAAGATGTCTTTCCAACCCATCTGAAAGCTTCCGATCCTAGAGCCTATCTTATATTTCTTTTACTCTTGATGGGGGCATACACTCGATGTTTAATGAAAACATTGCCAGTGCCCCCCAGATGGAGATCACTGGGAACATAGCTGTGGCTGAACAAGGTCGGTCTATAACTCATTGTTGTGGGAGAGAACATAGAGCCTAGGGAGTTCTGGGGGGTGTTAGAAACGACTAGCCATAGCTTTTGGCCTTGTGTTAAGTAAGTCTAGAGAGAGTGTAAGGAAGCAAGGCTTAGCTTTGATTAGATAATGTCAGGAAATGGGGCTAGTTCTGGATTGGAGTTCTTAAAAACATCTTCTCTAGAAGGAAGGATGACCAGCCTTAGGCTGATGTTGTAATTGGTAAAACAGCAGCCGTCACTTAGATGAGCTAGGACCAGTCGTTCTGTTGCTTAGACAATGTTCATGTCTCTGTATTTAGACATAATTATAGAGTGGTCTTATCTTTGTCCTGATTCATCATGGTCACAAAGAGGCTTTGTTGAGTGTTGATGTTCTGTGACGTTGTTTACATCCAACAGGAGAACACCAGGGCCTTGCTCTGAGCGCCAGGCCAACGCCAGATGCTCGGGCTGCTTTGCTCTTCCTCAGCATTGAACTGACTTTGAGCAGCCTGCGTCTTCATTAAAGATCCTTGTTTGATACACTGGAAGTGGGTGGAAGGTATCCCAAGAGACAGGACCTCTGAGCTGCGATATCTGATCTCCCCTTTCTTACTTACACTAAGGGCTTTATACAATTGCTTTTTAAGGATGTCTTTTGATCTATAGAGGGTTGCCTTTAACTTTTATGGGGCATCCTCATTCTTTCCTTTAACTGCATCATCAGAATCCAATCTTAATTTTTTCTTTCTGCTGGTGTTTAACATGCTTGTCCCATTCTTTAAAGGGTCACTAGGCGGCAGTGAAGTCAGCTGACACAGTAGGGTCCTCTGTGGCTGAGGACTGCTTTTTGTACTCAACTTGTGTGACTGTTTCCAAAACTGGCTAGTTTCTCCAATGCTGCTCAAGCTGTTTGGAAGTTTTAGTGAGAATTTACATGGATCTATTTGCTCCAATCATACCTAAAACATTTGTTTGTTAGTAACAAATAATGACGTTTGAGCAGTGGTTTAGAATGGTTTATAAATCCTGGCCGTGCAGTAGAATCAAAGGGAAGCTTTAAAACAGAGATCCTGGTTTAATTGGTCTGCTGTAGGGCTCAAGCAGCTATTTATTTCTTAAGAAAAAAAAAAAAAAAAAAAGTACTCCCCAGGCAATTTTATGAAAAATAAAAGGGTCCTTTAGCATTAGTTTATAGTGTAAATTATTCTCTTAGGAGATCAAGGAAGTTTTGTAACTCTTGGTGTCCAGGCTGATGAGTATTTTGTTTTAAAATAATGATAACATGTCTCTTTGCTTTGGCTCATGAATTTTATGTGACTGGCTGTTGGACAAGCAACATTCAGTGAAAGACTCAACTGAAGAATGAATCCTCTTAAAACAAAGCAAAACTGGCTAGTTTCTCCAAGGCTTGGGTGAGTTACATTCACTCTGTTTATCCACAGTCATCCTCCCCACCCTATAAACAGGATGAGGGAGCAGCCACAGTAAAAAAAGTGAGTGCTGGTGCCTGGCGAAGGGCTGACAAGCAGACTTAGAAACAGAGGCCTGGGAGGAAGCGGTGTTTATAGCAATGAAAGGGAAGCCCTAACCTCTGAAGGAACTGGGGGCTCTGGTGCCTATAAATAGGCAGGCTGGTTATTTCCAACATTTGATAAAAACTATTCACCCATAAATGTTTTCTATGATGTATTGTAAATTATTCATTGGGTTAATTTACAGCTGTCTATTGTACTTAGTGTTTCTGCAAAAATAATTGTAGGCTGAGCGACGTAACTTCTTAATGTATAAATAAGTGATATGTTTCAAGCCACTGATTGCAGTAGCAAACTCTGAAGGAGAAGGTGGCAGAGGTGTCACTGTCAACTCACTGAACTCCACCTTTTCTGTGGACGCCGGCACCAAAGCTCCTTGAAAGTGTTTCTGTGTGACTGAAGGCAGTGGTTACCCTAGAGAAAAATGTTTGTTGCAAAGGAAAGGCATAGACTGAGCAATGTTCTTTGAAATGTTGGAAACTGGATTGACTGATAGGATGTAGACATAGACAGGATCAGATTCATAGTTTAAGTTAATAACAAACTAGAGTTTGATTGCATTCTAATGGGAGACATTGAAAATTTAATATCGTGGAAGGATGTTATGTGATGTCCCCAATTTTAAAGATGTTATCTTGGATTTTGGACAAAAATAAGGAGGAAGTATAGTTGAGTGATTAAGCTCAAGGACTCTGGCGCCAGATTTTTTGTTTTAACACTAGTTCCATCAAGCACTATCTCCGTGTGATTTGGGGTGAGTTATTTAAGGTCTCTGTACGTTTTCCTCTCCTGTGAAATAGGAACGTTAATGACTCCCATAGAAGTGGAATAAATTATAATCCCTGGAACAGTGCCTGGCACGGAGTACGCTCTTGTTTTAAATACCAGGTGCTTAGATTGTAGTCCTTTAGAGAGTTTGAACAGTCGTGAAATGAATCTTGATTGAATGAGGAAACCTGCTGAAACAATCTTATATATTGAAGATTACTTTTCTAAAATAAAAACTGGTTCAGTGTCAGCAAAATTTTATGCTCAATATCTGGTCTAAGGAATGAAGCTTAGAGAACCTCAAAACTGGGGCTGTAGCATTTTAATCACTTGACCTTGTACTTCCTCTGACTTCTGAAAGGGAACAATAATTTATTTGAACAGAAATCCATTTCTATCTGAAGACAGGGTGAAAAAACCCAAGCCTAATTAAAATAATTTCAAATTTTTTTTGTTTATGGTGTAAATAATATTTAAGTATCTGTTATGGAGTAGAAAGGGCTTTCGCAGGTATGGAGGACTTGAGGGACAGAAGGAGTATCTGTAGCCCTTTGTCACACATTTCCTTTCGTCTTCAGGGGCTTTTCCAGGGGGAATTAGTAAACTCTCCAATGACCTTGTCCACTGAACTGAGGCTCAGTCACCAATTTTTCTGGAAAGCAGGACCTACTAGGAGCCTATGAGTACTCAAGGCTAGCCACTCTGGGTTTGCAGTTAACTAAGCACCTTCTTTAAATGTGAATAGAGGAAACTGGATCCAAGGCACCACCCATGGGGAACGTTTCCACTCCGGGGCTGTCTGCTGGTCTTTCTTCATAAAGGAAATTAAACAGATTTATGATAATACATGAGCTCAGATGCTAGTGAGTAAATGAAAAAGATTTTGAAGATATTCATGTCTGAGGAGGCAAGATAATTGGTTCTGCTTTGATTACCTTTAAATGACATGGCACTGGAGTTGAAATTGAAGGTCCTGTTATATAGCAACCGTTATCTAAATAATAACAACAGCAAAACCAGAAATGAATGTTTACTCTACATTTATTACATTCTGGCATGCGTCCGTGCTCGCTTATGAGGTATTCCTCTGTACATACTCTCAACAACCCCGCAAGTGCCACTACTGACGTCAGTCCCAGAGCATGGGTGGTGGGATCCCTAAAGTTAGAATCCCACAAGTTAGCAGAGGCCTGGTAGAGTAAGTGGATGTGGGATTTACTCAAAGGCATGAGATGATTTAGAGATCACGAAGTCTGGCTTAAACTCAGATGTTCAGACCCAGAGTCTCATGAGCCACCTTTTCTCGTGGAATAACTCCTAAATATAAAATTATTTTTATGTAAAACTCTGTTCTATTTAGTGAGTGCGCTTTACTGAAACTATTTAATACTTTTTTTTTTGTCAGTATTATAAAGTACACAATGTAATTCAAAGACTTTTTTGAAGAAGACAAAAAGTTTAGCTTGTTATATGGCTGTGAACCAATCCCTGAGGTAAAGTGAAGCTTTTATCTCCACAGGAACTACATCCCGTGAAGCAAAGATTTACATAATCTCTAATATTGCCCCGCAGTCCTGAGTGAATTACACACTTTCATGAGAGTCCTCTCTCCTCCTCGTTCCCCCGACCCTGAAAAATTAGTATACTTTTCTACCAGGGAAAGAAAAAGAGGCTATTAGTTTGTGTCTGGAAAGAGGGAAGGAATTACTGAGCTCGTTATAAGCTGGACACATATGGAATCAATATAATTTTCCATTAGCTGGTTCAAACATGTATTCAAATTATGCAGTTCTGAAATGCTAAACTTTGGAATTTAGTTCTTAACAGGAAAGTTTACAAGATAGTTTGCCTAATGAATGCTGTTAGTGAATTTGAATAGCAAATTGTTTATAATCATAAGCAATCTTTATTTATGTTTCATTTATGTTTCCTGAAGGGCAGGACAAGTCCTCCCACGTATATTATTGGCTCTTTCTGTACTAGGGTGGTGGTGACTAAAAAAATTAGAAGAAACCAGGAAATGAATAAATCTCTCTAAATAATTCATAAGGCTATTTTGATATTTGCCCATGAATTTGAAATCATACCTAATAAACTATAATTTGATTTCTATGTAAAATTTTTCTTAACAAATATGGCAGTGCTTAAGAAGATACGGATCATGGCTCAGAACCCATAGCACAGTGGTTACCATGCCAGCCACAGACAACAAGGCTGTTGGGTTCAAACCTGGCCTGGGACAGCTAAAGCAACAATGACAACTGCAAAAAAAAAAAGTGGATCTTTAAATGAGACTTTTGAAGCAATAACCTAAAGGCAAATAAACGATTAATGTGGAGTTGGATATCTACAAGAACTCCTAAGATGCAGCACCTCAAAATATAGTTGAACTGGGTTAAAATATATACATTCTTTAATGTCAGTGAAAAGTAAAGTGATACTTCAGTTATATGTCAAATGTGATCCTATGCATGTAGCCTAGTATAAGCTTTTCACGTGTGTTTATAATAATGAGGCTGATGGAAAAAGAGGTAAACATGGAATCAATGAAATCACTGTTAGAATAACCACTTACGTTTTTATAAAGTGCTCTCATATAGGTGATTTTTTTGATCTTCATTAGTTAAGGTATTAGTATATCCATTTTACACTGGGGAGTATAGAGAATAACAGAAATATTACATGGAAGACAGCGTAATCTAGTGGAAAGAGAATGAGAAGATGGACTCTGGGATCAGATAGATTAAAAATCTAACTCAATCGCTGTCTCTATGAACTATGGAAATATTGTTTAGCCTACTTCCACCTCATTTTCATCATCTGTGAAATGGGGATAATTTTACTGATCTTACAGGCTTGCTCCAAGAGCCAAAAGAAACAAAGGTATATAAAAAGCTCAGTTTAGTTTTTTCTGGGAGATGTAGGATTTGACCTTTAGAGACTCCAAAGTCAGTGTCTCTTGAGTGTTTGGTTAAGACCTCTTTTCTGCCATTTGCAACCTCAGGACATGCTTTTCTGGGCTCTGTTGCTGAAGCCCTAGAGTGCACCTGTCAAGACAGGAATAAGCTGACCTCTCTTAGATAAAAATTGTTACCTTTCTGATGCTTTGTTACCTTTCCCTGTAGTTAGCCATAGTCCGCCTCAATGGTAACAACCTAGACATGTGTATGCACAGTAAAAATTGCATGATCCTGCTGCATATATTTTACACACTATGCTTTCAGGTATTTTGTGGACATGTGTTGAGCTATCAGACACTGCTCTATCCACGTATAGTTATCACCCCTAGAGTGCATTTTCCAGTCTTCCTCTAGTGAGTGAAATTAGGGCTATTTGTTTGTAACATGAGGGCATTAACTGTCTCTGATGTCTGCAAATGAGGAAGATGACTGTTTACTCCTAAAATAGAGAAGTGGGGGAGTGGGGAGGAAAATTATTTTTGCAACATTATACAGACTGTCCATGACGAAGCAGGAATGACAACCAAGTTATAGGCCTCTTATCCAATTCTCCCACCCCTACAGAGAGCAAGGCTACTGCAACTCATTGTGGGCATGAACTGCACCTTCATTCTTTTGCACACTCATATATTTTCCAGGGAAACGTTGCATGGACCTCTACCCACCCACATACAACTTATATTTAGCTCTGACAACAGGGTTTGCTTGATCAAGACGGAAATCAACGGAGGTGTGAGACCGTTAGAGCCTAGAAAAGGAAGAAGCAGCTAAAAGAACCAGCTCTGTAGAAACTATAGAAAAATCTCTACACGAGGTCCTTGGAGAGAAGCAGCTCTAATCCTGATGATGACAGAGTGAATTAAAATAAAAACGCTTCCAAATATCTGTTGCCAGGAAGCAGATGACATGCTAAATTACTCTGCAGATTGACTACTTAATTCAGTGATTTCCTGAGTCAGGAGTTGCCAGAAGAGCCATTTTGTCCTTTCTGGCAAAAAAGCCGTTGGGATCGCTGTCTCCAGTGCTCTTTCCTCTGCTTCCTGCTGTAGGAAGGCCTGTTTCCTGCAGAGAGATGCCTGATTAGACAGCACTATTTTAGTAGGCAGGGGACTAGGTAACAAGTTAGGTCTTTCATTTGACATTGTTGTGGGCAGTGTGGACATGATGTGTATCATAGAGATCCAAATCCTTTTAGAAAATGTAAACTAGTGAAATAAAACAAATCAGACAAAGGAAAAGTCTGAAAAGTTACGTTACAACATTTCCATGTGCTTGATTTTAAATGTTTTGAAATGCCTAGCTTAATTTTTTATAAAGAGCCCTATTTCAATCTCAATGCAGTTTTTTGGAACTGAATTTTGAATGATGAGTTTATTTGCCAAACAAATATGATGCTTCCAAGGAGTCTGATGTCAGGGAGGGGTGACTTTGTGAAGCACAGCAGTAGGCTAGTGGCTTAAAGCTTGACCCTGAGCCAGAATGGGATTTTATAGATGTTGGTGGATAAGCTGTTTGCATCCAATCTTGTAACTACTTCTCTGTACTCTGTGAGTATAGACCTTATTTCAGAAGGGGACAAATAAGATGCGTATAATCAGTGAAGCTAAATAAATAAAAAGCTTAGGACATTCAGGCAAAGGAAATTGAAGATAGGAAGCAAATTGGAGCCACAAATGACTTGATTCACAAGAAAGAGAATGAAGATGTCTTCCTTCTGATACTTGTTTGGCATTGACTCCATGTGACTGGTGTTACTGTATGTGTGCACTGACTACCCAATTGGATTGTACGTCTCTCAAGGGCAAGGCCTCTGACCTGGGCTTCTTCAAGGTCCACGTCTTGTTCAGAACACTGCTTGAAATCTTTGCCCCTTACATGTTTGCTGGTATTGATGGCGATGACTGGGGTTGCTTCTCATCCACCAAGGTCATCTACCTTGGAGCCCCTCATGTTGCAAATCAATAGACAGACCGCCAATTATTGCCGGAATTGTTATTTTTGGATTACAGAGCATCGCGACTTACTTGCCTTTAAGCAAATTTGAGATCACTTTGTAAAATAATTTCCAATTTCTCTTTTTAGCTTTGTATTTCAACAACTGAATGTCAGTTAGAGAGCAACCTGGTACTATGTAAAGTATTCCTGTAGAAGAGGGCGGCGCCTGTGATCAAGGAGTAGGGTGCCGGCCCCATATAACCGGGGTGGCAGGTTCAAGGCTGGCTCCGGCCAAAAACTGAAAAAAAAAAAAAAAAAAGTATTCCTATAGAAGAAAACAGCTATTGGCCACAGGTGCTATAGAAGGGACTCCTTCCCTAGTGGAGGGAGTGGCTGGTTGGTTAGATGGTCCTTTCAAACCTCTACCTCATATTTTACCCTAGGCAATGGCTTTACAATTGAAGCTCTGTAACCTATTCTCATATTTTGTATTTTTTAAATGATTTTTGTTTATTTTATGTATTTATTTATTTATTTTTGAGACAGAGTCTAACTATGTCACCCTCAGTAGAGTGCTATGCTATCACAGCTCACAGCAACCTCAAACTATTGGCCTCAAGCAATTCCTGTCTTAGCCTCCCAAGTAGCTAGAACTTTAGGCATCTGGCACAATGCCTGGCTATTTTTGTTGTTGTTATTGCAGTTGTCATTGTTTTAGCTGGCCTGGGCCGGATTCGAACCCACCAGCCTGGGTGTATGTGGCCGGCTCCCTACCCACTGAACTACGGGTGCCACCTATTTTTGTTAATTTTAATTAAAAATTTTTTATTTCAAAATATTGAGTGGGTACAAAAGGTCTTGTTTGTAGATTTTGTAACGCTTTGGTTGGGGCTGTCAGTGTGCCCATCACCCAAGTAGGGTCCGTTTTACCTGCTAGGTAGGTTCTCACCCCTTCCATCCTACCTCACCCCCCTTACTAATTTCCAGTGATTTTTACTTCATTCCATGCCCGTGTGTGCCAATCAATTAGTTCCAAATTATTAGAGAGTGCATGTGGTGTTTGTGTTTTCATTCTTGAGATACAGCACCTACAAGGCTATAGTAACCAAAAGAGCATGGCATTGCTACAAAAACAGAGACGTAGACCAATGGAACAGAATAAAGAACCCAGGTATAAAGCCCCCTACCTACAACCAACTGTTCTTCAATAATGCAGGCAACATACACTGGGGGAAAGTGTATGTATTCAGTAAATGGTGCTGGGAAAATTTGATAGCCACATGTAGAAGAATGAAGCAGGACCCCTATCTCTTACCACTCACAAAAATTAATTCAAGATGGATAAAAGGCTTAAATGTAAGGTACCAAAATGTAGACATTGGTGTAGGCAAGGACTTTATGACTGAGACCCCAAAGGCAATGACAACAACAAAGATAAATAAATGGGACTTGATTAAATTGTATTTCTTTAATTCTAAAGAAAAGAATGTAAATGAATACTTGATAGGTGGCTTTGAGGTTTTAGCTCATGATTTTTTTAGGGGATATTTTTCAGTAGAAGGATTCAACATGCCTGAGGGGTGACTGACTGTATTATCAACCAGCTTGGGGGTCAAAAAGAAGGTCAAAAAAAAAAAAAAAAGAAAGAAAGAAAGGAAAAAAAGAAAGAAGAAAGAGAGAAAGAAAGGAAGAAAGAGAGAGAAAGGAAGGAAGGAAGGGAGGGAGGGAGGGAGGGAGGGAGGAAAAGAAAGATTTAAGCTTTCTGGTTGGTGGTTTTTCTAATAGCTCTGGTAAAAAGTTTAAGATGAAAAAAGTCAAAGGAACTAACTTAAATTAGGTTTTGGCAATATTGTTCAGATATGCTATTCTACTCTATTAACATAGCTAATAGATCATTATCGTATACATCAATAATAGATAATTAATTCAGTGTATATCCAAATAAAGGAGAAAAATTTCTAAACGAAATAAAATCATCAGCTCTGCTTGTAAATATGACATAGATATAAATTTTATTTTGTCTACATTTTGAATTTCTTATTTGTATCTGATATCCTCCAGAGGACCAATATAAAATGGAGAATAGATCTCATCTGGAAAAATAAATGGAACAAATAAAAAAAAAAAACCTTTTAAAAAAATAGTTGTGGCAGGTGAGGAAGAATTTTTATATATTAAATTTTATTCTAAAGCTGTATATATTTAAGGAAGCATGCTGGTGACAGAAGTGTAGACTTCCCAATGAATCCAAGTAGCACAGAAACATGTTGTATTATAAAAATCTCATTTAATACCATACACTAAAGTAGATCAAGATGGATAAAATAGTTACACACTGAAAGAAAATTTAGGTTCTTATTTATTTGATCTCATTATGGAAATAAGCTTTATTAAAAAAAAAAAAAAAACCTGAAAGGGAAGATTGTTACATTGATAATGTGCATAAAGGACATTTAGAAACCTTGCATATTTATTAAAATACAAATTCATTTTGAATAGTAAATAGTTATTGAATGATATTAGCAACATATACAACACACTGTTACCGTGATTATATAAGTCTCTTATAAATCAACAAGAAAAATATAAAAATAGCAAATTATCAATTGAAGATATTTAACAGTTGATTCACAATAGAACATGTGCAAATATCTAATACACATTGCAAGTTCAGTCTCTGGTAATAAAAGAAATGCAAATGGAGCAATGTGATATCTATTGTCTTCAACAAAACATCAGAAGTTTCGAAATAACACTGCCCAGTGTTGTGAGACTCTCTATTCATTGCTGAGAGGGATAAAAACATACACAGTTTCCCGAGAGACAATTTGAAATTTTTTTTTTTTTTAATCTTACAAATTTCCCTTTTGATCCAGAAATTCTACTTCTAAGAATTTACACAAAGGAAATAATAAGAGGTACATACAATGATCCGTGTGTAAGTGTGATCACATGGCATTGTCTTATATAATCCTAGGAAAACAGCAAATGTTCAGCAATAGGGAAATAATTGAACAAGATTTGATAGACCTAGATGATAACTTATTATATAATCATTAGAAGTTGTGTTTCTAAGAATAATGACAAATGAAATGTTAATAATATATTTTTAATTTTAAAAAAAGCAGGGTACAAAACAGCATGATCTGAATATTAAGGGAAGTAGAGGGCATTGGAAAACAAGAAGAAAACCTGTGTTGTGGGTATATATTGAGAAAACAAAATGACAACAGGAAGGAAAAAAACAGAAATTAACAGTTTGGGTAATATTTCCCATATTCCAGATAATGGATATTTTTAATATTTTATTTTTATGCTTTTCTGAATTTT
>CAUYPK010103933.1:0-46132 GCA_963574355.1 Loris lydekkerianus
GTCTGGCAGCTTTCAGAATTTTCTCCTTCATATTAACTTTAGTGAAATTGATTATGATGTGTCTGGGGGATGTCTTATTTGGGTTAAGTCGTGCTGGAGTTCTGAAACTGTCTGCTATCTGAATTTCAGAATCTCTTGGCATGTCTGGCAAGTTCTCCTTCATAATCTCATGGAGAAGAGACTCTGTGCCTTGTGAAGCCACTTCATCGCTTTCGGGGATCCCTATAAGACGAATGTTGGTTTTCTTCGAATTATCCCAGAGCTCTCTGAGAGCGTGATCTGTTTTTGCCCTCCATTTCTTTTCCTCTTTTGAGAGTTTGGGAGCGTTTGAAACTGTGTCTTTAATGTCAGAAATCCTTTCTTCTGCTTGCTCCATTCTGTTACTGAGGGATTCTACTGTGTTTCTCAGATCTTTCAGGGCTGCAACTTCTTGTCTCAATGTGTCAATATCTTTGGTCATTTGCTCTTTGAAATTGTTGAATTCTTGAGTTATCTTTTGGGTTACTGCTTGGAGTTCTAATTCAATCTTATTTGCTATCTAGATTCTGAATTCGATTTCTGACATCTCAGCTATTTGTCTGTATATGGGATCTTGTGCTGTATCTGCCCCATTGATCCTTGGGAGAGTTGATCTACTCTGATTATTCATATTGCCAGAGTTTTTCTGTTGATTTCACCTCATGATTGTTTTTCACCGTTGCCTTTGGACGTCCTCAGAGTTGGGAAGGTGTCTCTCCAATATCAGACCCCAGTGGGATCACTCTATTGTTGCTGGATTTTTGTAGGGAGTGACCCTGTGTAGTTCCTCTGGGGCTGCCCCAGCCAGGGAGTTCTGGTTGTGGAAGCAGCTCCGGTGTGTGACACACCCGGATCCAGCAAAAGGGCGGGGGGTGGTGCGCATTGTTCTGGGAGTGCCTGGCGCCCTGTGACTTTGGCACAGAGAGTCCAAGGCTCCACCAGTCTCTGGCTAGAAGGGCTCTGTACAGAGGCAGGGAGGGCTCCAGAGGGCACTGGCTACCAGTATCCCTGTCCAGACGAGCGGGCCATTGTGGAGGAAACAGGAAGGAGGATGCAGAGTTGTGCGGCTCCTGCAGTTCCTGGTCAGGGCATGCGGAGGCCCGGTTGGTGCGGGGTCATGGCGCAGCTCTTATGGAGGTCCAGGTGGCGCCAAGCTCAGGAGTTTGAGGTTGCTATGATCTGTGACATCACAGCATTCTACCCAGGGCCGCAGCCCGAGGCTGCAGTGTGCCAAAACCATCTCACTCTGCCCCTAAGGGTTAAGGCTATAAGGCAGCTCAGTCCCCGCCTTTAGGTTGCTCAGTCACTAGGTTACTAGGTCTCGCCTGATCCTTGCTCTGGGACCCTGAGGACGGAGCTTGCTGGGGCAGTTCTTTCAATGGCTCCCTGTAGCTCAGCTCAGTGGCTGTCTGTGGCCCCAGACAATGCCCAAAGTTCTCCACACTCCTGCTCAAGCTCTCCCCAAGGCAGTTCAACTGAGTGCCAAGTCCAAAAACAGCGAAACAGTTCACAGATAAGGCCTTTCCGGTTTGCAGTCTCACTGCTGCTTGTACTTACGGTTGCTGGTGGGATTAGGTCGATAGAATACACGCAACCACTTGCCAGTTTTCCTCTGTTTTTGTCCTCCTCTTGGCGTCCAGATGTCCCTTGCTGACTCCCTGTATCCTCAAAGGGATGATTATAGGCAGATCCCACCAGCCAGAGATGCCTGGAGTCTTTTCTCCCCAGACTCACTGTGCCCAGTTGCAGGGAAGCTGTTATTCGGCCGCCATCTTTAATTTCTGCCTCACTACATTTGTTTTCATATGATTTTTGTAGTTATGAATTTATAGACAGTAATACAATTGATTTTTTTTGAGACAGAGTCTCAAGCAATCGCCCTGGGTAAAGTGTCATGGCATCACAGCTCACAGCAACCTCAAACTCTTGGGCTTAAGCATTCTCTTGCCTCAACCTCCCAAGTAGCCGGGACTACAGGCACCAGCCACAACGCCCGGCTATTTTTGTTGTTGTTGTTGTAGCTGTCGTTGTTTTAGCTGTTTAGTTTGAACCTGCCAGCCTTGGTGCATGAGAACGTTGCTCTACCCACTGAGCTATGGGCGCCGCCCGACAGTAACACAATTTTTTACAATGGGTGTCTTTCACAACTGGCTCATATAATTTCTTATAATAATCTACTCTTGTAAGTCAGTACAAATCAGGCGTAGCATGCTACAGTTCCTGGGTTACAAATGAGATATGTTCCTGATAACATTTTAAGGTTGGATTTGTATTGCAACTCAGATCCTTGATGAACAGCACATATATGGAAATAATACTATAATGGCTCACATGTGGTTAACAGTAACATAGTGTAAAGCTGTAATAAAATAATTCTCCTCTACTGTAATAATGACTTACAGAAACTATTATGCTTTCTTTTGATTAAAACAGAACGTAAAAAATAAACTCACACAAAAAATTTAGAAAGGAGATAGGAGAAATTTCAAAAAAATAAAAAAAGTAAAAATAAAGGTTGACACACCTAACACTGCATAATGTCTTGCTTACTTAAAGGGGCATTTTTGAGGCAAAAAGGAAGGGTGACAATCAGATGATGACAACATAGATGGTGTTGGAGAACTGGGGTTTGATTCTGTTGTTGGAGGAGGGAGCTCACCATTAATGTGGGTTTCTTAAAAAAGGTATCTAAAGGTTGTATACAGGTTTTTTCTTCATAAATGGCCTTGTAGTAGCTGACATTTTCACTAACTCCATGGAGAACCTTTGTAAATTGCTCAATGTTAGGATCTTGTTCCTCAAGCTTAGCAGATCCTGCTTCGATGAGACAAAAGACTTCTGCTCTATCTTCTGTCATGAACTTTCCTGGCTCTAGATCTTGATTTTTTGTGTTCTTGTGTTTCCAACAGCTGCTTCCCTGAGACTAGCAGTGTTTCATGAAACGAATTCCCGAATTATTAACTATAGTTATCCATATGCGGAGCCTTGGGAGCCTGTTCATAAGTATGGAATGCTGTTGTCTGTAACCCAGGGACTACCTGTATTTCACCAACTTTTCTGAATTACTCTGTTTTACGTATGTCTTTGTATACAATGAAGGGTTTTGTTTTGTAATTCAACCTGGAAAAAGATTTATTTCAACAGGTGAGTTAAGGCCTATAGTAGTTTGTTAGGCTGCCATAACAAATCATCACAAACTGTGTGGTTTAAACAATAGAAGCGCACTGTCCCACAGGTACAGAGGCTAGCGGACTGAACCAGGTGACAGCAGGGCTGATTGTTGAGGGTAGTAAGGAAGGGATTGCTCATTCCCTGCCTTACCGTGCTTCTGGTGGTGCGCTGGTGATTTCTGTTGTCCCTTTGCACCATCCCAACATCTGCCTTCATGCTCACACAGTATTACATGTGTCTATGCCCTAATTCCCCTTTTAATAAGAATAACCGTAATAGGGGGCCTACCCTAATCCAGTGTGACCTCATCTTAACTGTAATAATCACATCTACAACGACTCAAATAAGGTTGCATTCTCAGGGACTGGGTGGTAAGACTTCAATATAGAAATTTGGAGGAATACAATTCACCCCATAACAAAGCCATTTATGTTGTGATAGGACACGTTTCATCTTACTTCTATGACAGTATGTCCTGTACGTTTTTTTATCTGTTTCTTTTTATTTTGTTCACTTTTTCATTTCTATCCTCTATGACCTATACTGTTTTCTGCAGTTTTAATTTTGCCTTCATTCTGTGGTGTCTTCTAGTTTTCTACTAAGTTCTGTCAACTCGTGACATCTCTTTATGTTCTGTCATTTACTCTGGGAGTCTTCACATTTTGTCTTTGTGTTAAGATACTTAAATTCATGGTAGAATGTTGGTTATAAATTTCATCTATCCCCTGTCGACATTTTTTCAGGCCAGTGTTCTTAGTGAACAAATTAGTATATTTTGCTGCTTTTTCCCTATGTTTTAATTTTAGTTATCTTCATATCAATCCTTTTATTATTATTTATCTGTAAATGAAGCTGGGCTGTTCCTAAAAATGCCATTTACCAGAGATTCCTTATATCTGAGTGTGGGAGTGTGGGGAGCCTGCTCTTCCACCTAGTTATTTTCTCACAATCCAAATGCTCTTTTCTGTCAGGTGCCACAAAAACAGACTATGCAAATAAGGCCAGTCTGGGTGCCTGTGTGGGGCCCAAGGTCCCTGAATTGTATTAAATCCAAGGATTCCACAAATGGGTGGCGCCTGTGGCTCAAAGAGTAGTGTGCTGGCCCCATATACACTGGAGGTGGTGGGTTCAAACCCAGCCCCTGCCAAAAACAAAAAACAAAAAAACAAAACAAAAAAAAGGATTCCACAAATAACTACCGCTCCCTCCAGTTTCTGCACCTGCTTTTGCTCACAGGGATAGACTTTTGTTATTTCATGGTGTGCTCTTCACCTTCATGACTAATGCTTTAAAACCAAGTCCATGTTACCTTGTTTTGAAAAAAGAAAAAAAAAATTCTAAACAATGAAAAAGAACGCATTACATTTTAAAAACTGGAAACCAGAATTTAAACAGCACATTATTTTGACACAGTAATACTACTTCTAGAAACACATGCCCCAAAAATGACTGCAAAGGGGGTCAATGATATAAGAATAAGGAGAGTCACTGCAGTTTTATGGCAGTGATAAGTGAAAATAACCTAAGTGTTCACTAGCTGAGGACTAATTATATGGCACCAACATATCTCAGAACATCACATTGTGTAGAAATAGTGTTCGCTTTATAATTTTTTGTTTTCCTCATCTCTAAAGTTGCTATATCCTAAGGCAAGGTCCTTGTACCACTTCTATTCTGTTTATACTCTCTTCCATTCTGATGGCTTTA
This sequence comes from Loris lydekkerianus, assembly GCA_963574355.1. Classification (NCBI taxonomy): domain Eukaryota; kingdom Metazoa; phylum Chordata; class Mammalia; order Primates; family Lorisidae; genus Loris; species Loris lydekkerianus. The sequence continues at coordinate 4,897 of CAUYPK010103933.1, forward strand.
AAGAACATATTACTCTTTTTTTTTGAGACAGTCTTACTATGTTGCCCTTGGTAGAATGCTCTAGCATCACAGCTTACAGCAACCTCAAACTCTTGGGCTCAAGCCATTCTCTTGCCTCAACCTCCCAAGTAGCTGGGACTACAGGCGCCCACCACAACGCCTGGGCATTTTTTTGTTGTAGTGGCCTTTGTTTAGCAGGCCCAGGCTGGGTTTGAACCTGCCAACCCTGGTGTATGTGGCCAGCACCCTAACCACAGAGATAGAGGTGCCAAGCCTAAAGAACATATAACTCTTGTACTTCTCAAATCTGTATCACTTGCATGGACTCTACCTTCACTTCTAGAATTCTGACTTAAGAATTTTTGTTTTTAGAGACAGAGTCTTATTTTGTTGCCCTTGGTAGAGTGCCGTTGCGTTACAGCTCACAGCAACCTCCAGCTCTTGGGTGTAGGCGATTTTCTTGCCTCAGCCTCCCGAGTAGCTGGGACTACAGGTGCCCGTCACAACACCCGGCTGTTTTTTATTGCAGTTTGGCTGGGGCCGGGTTTGAACCCGCCACCCTCGGAATATGGGGCTGGTGCCCTACTCACTGAGCCACAGGCGCCACCCCTAACTTCAGAATTTTATACACAGCTGTCTACCTGGCATTTCTGTGTAAGTGTCCAATCACTTGGATATAGCAAAATTAAAATGTTAACACTAACCTGCTGACTTTTTCCCTGCTCTTCCCATAGTTTCCTCATTTTAGAAAGGGTAATTCTAGTTGTTAGACAAAATCTAGGAGCTGTCCTTGACTCCTTTCTCTCTATTCCATCAATATATTCTGTCAGCTGTACCTTCAAAACATACCCAGAATCCAGACATTTGCTAAGAGAGAATTCCTCATGCTGGTTCAAGCCACTAATACTGTCGAAGGCTGTATTACTTCTTACTTGGTTTCCCTGCTCTTACCCTTGCCCTCTTGCAATTTATTCTCAGCTTGGTAGCCGTAGCCATAGCAATCCTTACAAAAATATATTTCTAGGCAGTGCCTGTGGCTCAAGGAGTAGGGCGCTGGTCCCATATACCAGAAGTGGTGGGTTCAAACCTGGCCCCAGCTAAAAATTGCAAGAAAAACAAACAAATAAAAAGACATTTCTAAACCATCTTTGACAACTCTCTCTGGAACTCTGGGCTGTTTCAGTCCTCACAGAGCACGATGCTGTCATGCTCTCTCATGTACAGTCATGCTCTGCGTAGGATGGTTCAGTAAACAATGGAGCACATGGCTTGGCCCCTGTAGCTCAAGCGGCTAAGGTGCCAGCTACATACACCAGAGCTGGCGGGTTCGAATCCAACCTGGGCCTGTCAGACAACAATGACAACCACAACAACAAAATAGCCAGGCATTGTGGCGGCGCCTATAGTTCCAGCTACTTGGGAGGCTGAGGCAAGAGAATCACTTAAGCCCAGGAGTTGGAGGTTGCTGTGAGCTGTGATGCCACAGCACTCTACCCAGTATGACAGCTTGAGGCTCCGTCTCAAAAAAACAAAAACAAAAACAAAAAACAATGGAGCACATATACAAAGGTAGTCCCTTAAGCTATTTCTACCATACTTTTTCTATCTTTAGATACACAAATAGTATTGTATTACAATTGCCTGTAGTATTCAGTACAGTCACTTGCTGGACGGATTTGTAGCCTCCATACAACAGGCGGTACCACATAGCCTAGGGGTATAGTAGGCTGTGCACGTCGATTTGTGTAAGTACCCATTAGGATGTTTCCACAATGATGAAATCACCTAATGATGTATTTCTCAGAACGTATCTCCACTGTTACGTAATGCCTACTGTATGTTTAGCTGTATTACTCCAGTCCCCCAACAACACTATCTAAATTTCAGTACTCAGTGTATACTATGAGTATAAAGTTCAATCTCTGCTATTAGCACTACAGTCCCCAAATTATTATATCATTATGTGAAAGATAGGCAGCATTCTCTAAGTGACTGAAGTCTGGTGGTAATCAGTCAATGCACGTCTGACTAACAGTTCACAAAGACAGTACAGCATGCAGTTGTGTTGTTCTGGTTTCCCACCAATAAACCAATTATGACATCTTACAAAAATGGAAGATTAATAGAGACAGCTGGCTAATGAAGATGAAAATGCTACAAAAAACCAAAAAGTGATAATGCTAGAAGCAGAATTGTACTGGATTTTAAAGTGGCCCAACAAAGAGAAGAAAAGATGAGACTTAGGCTTGCACATAGCTGTGGTATAAACCATATTGAAAACAAATCCAATAAATATAAAAAAGAAGGTAGAGACACTTTAATATCATCTTTTCATTTGACATTGCACTCTTTTAGTTTAAATTGCACTAGGAATAAAAAGTCATTTATAACAGAAATGGAGTGCTGACCTCTACTCTGGATCGAAGACAGTAATTTAAAAAAATCATGAACATTCAATGCCAAGTGTTGGAGGGTGTGTTTCTGGAAGTAGTATTACTGTGCCACACAAAAAAGGGTAATTAGGAAAAAGAAGAAAAATCTTTTACTGCCAGTAAAGGCTGGTTTGGTCATTTCAGAAGTCACTGTGAATCTGACTCTTGTTCAGTGAACTGGTAAAGCCGCCAGCGCAGAGAAGAACGCTGCTGTGAAATACACACTCAGTGTCCAAGTAGTGGTGAAAACAAGGGGTTCTAATTAAATGGACAAAAAGGTCCCTGGAAATGATCCTGGCAAAAAACTTGACATTAAAGGAACTCTTGCAGATATCGCACAATATTGAAAATGCAAAGGGTAAGCTGACAGAAGTGGACCCAGACTTAGAAAGGAGCACGACAAGGTGCCAATGCTTGCAAGGATTTCTGTGCCCTTCTAAGTCAGATAATGAGAAGAAGGCGAGCACTATTCCAACCTCTCTTGAATTTCTAACGCTTTAAGTTATATCGGACTAAGTAAACATTAGCGTCATTATATTTTCATTCCTATATACTATAACCAACAGTAAGGTTTTAGTCACAGAGTAATTGTAATTTTCTCCATTGATTAAAATCACTTCTCATTTTCAGCTTGCAGGGTCATATTTACATTTCTGCACTATTGTGCAAAGTGACAACTACAAGTATCCCTCTATCAAAGTTGTGGGCCCTTAGCCGGGCATTGTGGCAGGCACCTGTGGTCCCAAGCTGCTTGGGAGGCTCAGGCAAGAGAATCGCTTGAGCCCAAGAGTTTGAGGTTGGTGTGAGCTGTGACACCATGGGACTCTACTGAGGGCAACACAGTGAGGTTCTGTCTCAAAAAAAAAAAAAAAAAAGTCTTGGGCCCTGCAAAGACCCTCTACCCGACACATTCCCATATGGCACAAACAAGACATTCATAATTCTTGTTTCATGAAGAAGTAGATCTAAATATCAGTAATTAACATGGTAAGCTATTACTGATATGAATAGGGCCTAAAACAATCTAATCAGTAAGCCTCATTTTCAACAATCTATTAATCTATCTACTGCATGTGTAGAAAAAGATGTAAAAAGGTACTTGTCAAAAGTGTTACTGGTTGATAAGCTTCTGTGAAGTAGGACTGGCAAGGTAGATGGAAGAAAAAGACAATGACTTTCACTTTATACCTTAAATATTTTTATATTCTCTACTTTTCTCATTATAGTATTACCTTTGAAATTAAGAAGATAAAGAAAAAGCATCCATAAATTACTGTCACGGTGCCATGTTTGACAGCTGTAACAACTGGTGTTTGCTATAAGGCAGGCTCTGTTCTAAGTGCTTTAAACATATCATCTCATTTAAATACATGAGAAGTCTACGAAGCAGATGTTAGATGTGTGCCTGCCCACTTCATCAATGAGGCACACAGGGATAAGAGGGCGGAAAGGGTAGAAAGTACATTCAACAGATAATGCTTATTACGCTCTTCCATCTGCAGTGATGGGTAATCACAATTAAGAGCAGTAAGAACACTTTTGTGCTCACCCTGCAGGCCTAGGTGACCCAGATGTACTCCGCATGGAGCTCTCCACGCGAGGACTAGCCACATCAGGAGGCTGAGGGGGAATGAGGGTTTTCCGAACTGCCATTCTGAAAGAGATAAGAGATAAACCTAGGAAATAGCAGTCAAGGGCATTAAAGGATAAGAAATATGCAATACACATTTGTTAGGCATACTTATGACAAAATAAAGGTGCTACACAGACTATTTTTTTTTTTTTTTTTTTTTAGACAGAGCCTCAAGCTGTCACCTTGGGTAGAGTGCTATGGCATCACAGCTCACAGCAACCTCCAACTCCTGGGCTCAAGCGATTCTCCTGCCTCTGCCTCCCAAGTAGCTGGGACTACAGGCGCCTGCCACAACGCCCCACTATTTTTTTTTTTTTTGGTTGTAGCCGTCATTGTTGTTTGGCGGGCTGGGCTGGATTTGAACCTGCCAGCTCAGGTGTATGTGGCTGGCGCCTTAGCTGCTTGAGCCACAGGTGCCGAGCCGACTATGTATTTTTTAAATGTGTTTTTATTTTATCAAATAACAAAGGTACATTTTGAAAAAAACCAAATCGTACTAAAAAAGCTTTTAACAAAGTACAGCATGTCCCTTCCCCATCCCTGCCTGCCTCCTGCCAGTCTTCCACCAGGAAGCAACCATTGTGACTCTTTTAAGCTGCTGCTTACAGCATGCAGTTATCTCCTTTCTACTTGATGTTATTAAAATTGAAATCCATATCAAGTATTTATACAATCATTATTATTTTCATTTTTAAAAATTTAATTAAATTTAATTTTTTTTGCAGTTTTTGGCCAGGGCTGGGCCTGAATCTGCCATCTCTGGCATATGGGGCCAGCGCCCCACTCCTTTCAGCCACAGACGCTGCCGTTTATACAATCATTTTTATGCCATTCTTTTTTTTGTTGCCTGGAGTGCAGTGGTGTCATCATGGTTCACTACAACTTCCAACTCGTAGGGTCAATCCTCCTGCCTCAGCCTCCCTAGTAGCTAGGACTACAGGTACCCACCACCCACACTCAACTAATTTTTATTTTTTATTTTTGTAGTGAACCCGCTCTTGGACTCCTGAGCTCATACCATCCTCCAGCCTCGTCCTCCCAGAGTGTCAGGATTATAGGTGTGAGCCACTGAGCCTGGCTTTATGCCTATGCTATTTGCATGGATCTGAGTAAGTTCATATGTATAAAGAGGTGAGTCAGTTCCTGGAAGCCCAGTGGAAAAAGTTCATCAAGGAAGAGTTAGAGGTCAACTGTGTCAATGCAATAGAGAGGCCACATAAGGCTCTGTTGGAGAACTACCCTTTGGGCTAATAACATAGAAGTTAAGTCTCGACATGTTTAGTTTAGTAGAGTGATGGGAACAAATGCCAGATGAGAATAGATTTGAGAGAAAATAGCTAAAACCAGAATATACCAGTTTATAAAAATGAATCATTAATGATTCAGGTATAGATCATAACAGCTGCTAACTTATCAAAAAGGGTGACCACGAGACATCGTCTCTCTCCTCGTAAAGACTAAATCACCAATCCTGCCACAAGAACAAAATCAACAAAAAAATTTGATGAAACCTTTAGTTGAATTCCAAATCTGTTAACTATAAATGCACCCTTTCTTGAAAAAAGGTAATTAAGTTAAGGCTCTAAAGATTAAGGTAAGTCCCTAAATCCAACTGGAGAAAGGAACGGGAGATTTGAGACAACACATACACAAAGGGAAGTCCATGCAAGTGTGAAGCGCAGACTGGACTGCTGGGTCTATAAGCTACGGAACACGAAGGACTGCCGACAACCACCAGCAATTAGAACGGGGCAGGAATCGATTCTCTAGGAGAGACCTCGCAGGAAATCCACCCTGCTGATGCCTGGATCTCAGACTATTAGCCACCAGAAATATAAGATTATAAATTTGTGTTGCTTTCAGCCACTAAGTTTTTTTTTTTTTTTTTGAGACAGAGTCTAACTTTGTTGCCCTGGGTAGAGTGCCCTGACGTCACAGCTCACAGCAACCTCAAACTCATGGGCTTAAGCAATTCTCTGCCTCAGCCTCCCAAGTAGCTGGGACTATAGGCACCCACCACAATGTCTCTAAAATATTTTTAGAGATGAGGTCTCACTGTGGCCCAGGCTGGTCTTGAACCCTTGAGCTCAGGCTGTCCAACCTCCTCGGCCTCCCAAGTGCTAGGATTACAGACGTGAGCCACCGTGGCCGGCTAAGCCACCAAGTTTGTGGCAATTTGTTGCAACAGTACTAGGAAACTAATACAATGGAAATCTCACTGATGAAATCCATAAAGAGAAACTCTATAGTACAAGAGATCAAGGCTCTTCTAAACTGCAAAAGAAAGAATGGAGGAAACATATACTAAAATGGTCTTGGGGCTCAGCGTCTGTAGCACAGTGGTTACGGCGCCAGCCACATACACTGAAGGCAGCAGGTTCAAACCCAGCCCGGACCAGCTGAACGACAACTGCAACAAAAAATAGCCGGGCATTGTGGTGGGCGCCTGTAGTCCCAGCTACTTGGGAGGATGAGGCAAGAGAATCTCTTAAGCCCAAGAGTTTGAGGTTGCTGTGAGCTGTGATGCCAAAGCACTCTACAGAGGGTGACATAGTTAAGACTCTGGCTCAAAAAAACCAAGAAAACCCAAAAAGGTCTTGGAAGTCATATTGACAGAGCTTAATTTGTACATATTATCAGAATACTGATTCAAATAACTAATAACTAATCAAAATCCATGACATTTGAGATCATTGGCAATCTGAACAATGATTGCATATTTGATATTAAGGGATTATTGGTTTTCAAAGCATGCATCTCTTGATAAGACACATAGTGATGTCCAAGATTTCCTTCAAAATAATATGGCAGAAGGTAGTGGGCAGGCATATAGATGCAACAAAAATTGGCTATGAACTAAAAAGCTGATGATTGAAGTTGGGTGGTAAGTATATATCCATATGTTTAAAATTATTTTATGTTTAACCTTTTCCATAATGAAAAGTAATGAAAAAACAAAAAAGACCAATCTCTCTACTACCCCCCCACTAGCAGAAAAACACCATATCCAAGAATAAATTTAACAAAAAGTGAGCTCCACCATTATAAATGACCAAACTTAGTGTCAATAACAAGTGCTGAGGATGAAGCAATGATCTGCACTGTTGTTGAGAGTATACATGGATATTAACTGGAAAACCACTGGGATCATCTACTAGAATTGACACAAATACAACCTGTGACTTAGCCAATTCCTCCTAGGCATGTAACAGAAATACACTCATAGGAATCAAAAGTCATACACAAAAATGTGCAGGATAACCTAGGCACAGTCTGGAAACCCAAATATCCATGGATAAACTATGGCATTGTTACACTATGATATTTTACATAGTAATACAAAAATTATAATCACATGCAAAAGTGTGAATTACACAAAAGCAGATGACAGAAGTCAGATTTACATACAATTCATAATATATGATTCTATCTGGGTAACTTAGAAAAACTGGTAATCTTTGGGAAAAGGTGGGAGTAGTGTTTTATTTCTTGACCTATGCAGTAGTTGGATATGTTTATTTTGTGCTAGTTTGTTAGACTGTATTTCGTATTTTTGTGTATTTTGAAAAAGACGTGGAAAATGACTGGCAAAAGCAGTGGTAGCAAATACAAAAAAATTCCTTTTTGCTAGAAGAAGCCAGAAAATGAGGTGGTAGATAGCAGAGCAAGTGGGCTCAATAGAAGGCTTCTTCTCTGTTTTTTAAGATGAAAGAGATGACAGCATGTTTATACTTACCATGTGAATGACCCACCAGCAAGACAAAAAGCTGTAACTAGGAGAGAAAGGGCTGAGAGCCACAGCACTGTTCTCGAGTTGGCAGGGGAGGGCAGGGGAGAGCTCTTCTGCAGGAACAGCAAGCAGCACTTGGAGCACTGACATGAAGGAGAGGTGATAGCTGTAGTCCAGGAAAGTTTCTTTTGATCATTTCCAACTTCTCAAAAATATAAGGAGCAAATTTATTAGCTAAGGGTGAAGATGGGAGAAGAGGTCTAGAAATTTTGAGAGGAGAAACTATAAAAGAAGTGTACACTTCCTTGGTCTAGTCTAAGATCACAGTGAGATCTCTGAGGTTAATTAACCGCAATCGGTGGAGTGCTTTCCCTGCCACAATCTGCTGCACACATGTCAGCATACATTAAGCAGAAAATTGGATTTAACTTTTGTTTGGACTAAGCAGAGTGGGGCAAGGAAGTTTAGGGTATATGCAAGGAAATGACTGGAAGTGACCATAAGTCTGACTCAGGAAAAGCAGAGAAGAGGCCATGGAGGCAGTGAGGAACATGAAAAGATAAGACTGAAGGCCACTGAGGGGTCCTGCTGGAGCTGCAGTACTGCTGGGAAGAAAGAGAAGGTGGGCTGTGGGACACAGAGTGCAGAGACAAGGTCAGGAAAGGTGGCCTGAGTGTTTGCTGTGTGTGCACACTGCTGGGGAGGGCAGCAGTGGGAGAAGCATTCAAGCACCTGAGGGGACAGAGAGCTGGAAAGCCACTCCTATTTATTACAGGTGAAGAACAGAAGTCCTACCATCACAGAAGAGGGCCAGACAGTACTTCTGTGGGGCATACAAACATCTGCAAAGTCAAGCCTGAATCTGATTCAGCCCTTAAGAACAGTTTTGTCCCAAATCAAGGGACATCTGGCACTACTGAGGACGTGAAATGTGGCAAGTGCAACTGAGAATCTGAACTTAAAAACACATACTTGTTCCAGGTATTAAAAAACTTCCCATTGTGTTTGGAATAACTTGGACTGTGTGAAACTACTTTTACAACTGCAAACCAAGTGCTTCTGAGAAGCAGAAATGGCCTGGAAGTGGCAGTGAAGGATAAGGACGCCTACCCCACCTCGGCTGACAGAAGGGATGTAGAAGAGAGGCAGCACCACTCTCGAGAGCTGCGGGAGCAGGTGAGTCCTGAGGAAGAGCCAGGTTGAAAGCAATGAGGGTAGATGAAGCAGCAAGGGTGCAGGAGTACCACAATGGGGGAAATTACAGGCACACGCAAGGGCCTTTGCCTAGAGACTACTGTCTCTAGTCTTACATAAAACTTCAAAAGTGTGGGCTTATTGTAGCCATTGCATCTACTGTGGTGAGCATTTTCCTTAAATTAGAAAACGCCTGTCATCTAGTTTTGGTAATTTCTGTCAGTTACTTTGTAAACAATCCCTCTTCTTCTTCTCTGATATCTCTTCCTGAAATCCCATTATCTAGCAGCTGATCCCCTGAACCAGTTCTTTTTCTTCCATTTTTTTCTCTACTTTTGAGATTTCTTCAACTTTTATCTTTCACCTGTTCCATGGAGGTTTCAGTTTCTGGTATATTTTAAATTTCAAGATAAGTTCTTTCATCCTCTGAATGTTCCTTTTGCATAGCATGTGTTCCTGTTTCACAGAAACAACTTTTTCTTTTTGTCTTTCTGAACATATCATAGATGGTTTTTATTTCATGGACTCACTCTGACTTATTCACTTCTCCTGCTTGGAGTCTCTCCAAGAAGACTGCTAAGATTTACTTTCTTACTAAGACTATCTCCCTTAAAGATTGTTTCTCTCTCCCTTCTGCTGAGGCTAATAGCCCTCAGACACCTAAGGCTAATTGTTCTCAAGCAAGATAACACAGCCGTCTGCGGCCAGGGCCAGAGACCTGGCTAGTCCTGGGCCCTGAGAAGTGGCACCCCAGATGGGACAGTGGAAGCCTCTGGCAGGTACCCTTAGTGTTAGTATCTTTAGAGCCTTCCCCTGGAACCAGACAGACTACCCATCTAGATAGTTAAGTTCAGCTGCCAGAATTCTGTCAGCTAAAAGGGCAGACTGGGCTGTGTGTGGTGGCTCACGCCTGTAATCCTAGCACTCTGGAAGGCTGAGGCGAGTGGATAGTTAGAGCTCATGGGTTCGAGACCAGCCTGAGCAAAAAAGCGAGACCCCCATCTCTACTAAAAATAGAAAAACTAAGGCAAGAGGATCGCTTGAGCCCAAGAGTTGGAGGTTGCTGTGAGCTATGATGCCACAGCACTATAGCCAGGGCAACCATTTGACAATCTGTCTCAAGAATAATAATAATAATAAATAAATAAGACTTGTAGCCTCCATAATGCTGGTTGATCCACCTGCAGAGTTTTAACTTCCAAGTTACTGCTGGGGTTGGAAAGAGGCAGTACACCTAGAAGGTGGGTGAAGAATGGGATGTTGGGCTTTACTTTTCAGAATTTAGCTTGCCCTTTTTAGAATATCGAGCCTCTTCCTTTACCCTTGCCTGATCTTTCTTGCTCTTGGTCCTTTTGATGATTCTCCAACTTAAATGAGAATGCTTCTCCACTTTCTCCTATGCAGGCTTCACACTTACCTTTATGACAGCCAAGGGACCATCAGCCCATCTGCTTTACAGTCTCAAAGTCCTGTTGTTATTGTATCTTCTGTTCTCCCTATGCTTGTGTGTTTACAATCTTTTATTTTACTTTATTTATTTATTTATTTATTTATTTATTTATTTATTTATTTATTTATTGTTGAGACAGAGCCCCACCCTATGCCCTGAGCAGAGTGCAATGGAATCATAGCTCACCGGAACCTCAAACTTGGGCTGTGGGTATCTCCCGGCCTCAGCCTCCAGAAGCTGCTGGGATTACAGGCACTTGCTGCAGCGCCTGGCTGGGTTTTTTCTTTCTTTTTTTTTTTCTTATGAGTCGAGGTCTCACTCTCACTCAGGGGAGTCTCGAACTCCTGAGCTCAAGCAATTCTCCCTCCTCAGCCTCCCACAGTGCTGGGATTACAGGTATTTATTTATTTTTGAGACCATGTCTCACTTTGTGCCATTGGTAGAAACCTCAGACTCTTGGGCTCAAGTGATTCTCTTGCCTCAGCCTCCTGTATAGCTGGGATTTATAGGCACCTGCCACAACACCGGGCTACTTTTAGAGACTGGGTCTTGCTCTGGCTCAGGCTTGTCTTGAACCTGTAAGCTCAGGCAATCCACCCACCTCGGCCTCCCAGAGTGCTAGAATTACAGGTGTGAGCCATGTAGGGCCCGGTTATTTTTAAACCTTTTTGTTAAAGTTTTGTAGGGTTTTGAGAGGGAGAGAAATGTAGCTGTATGATCAAGCTGCCATTTTTTTTTTTCTTTTCATTAAAAAAAATTTCAAAATATTAAGGGGGTACACATGTTCTTATTATACATGGATACCTTGTACAAAGCCTAAGTTTTTAGTGCGCCTATCACCAGAACAGTGTTTGTTCACCGCATCTGATAGGTTAAGTTTTCCCCCTCACTGCCTCCCCCCTCCCCACTTCTTGATCTCCCATGTCTTTTTTTTTTTTTTTTTAAATATGGCCCTTTGGTAGAGTCCTGTGGCATCACACAGCTCACAGCAACCTCCAGCTCCTGGGCTTAAGCAATTGTCTTGCCTCAGCCTCCCGAGTAGCTGGGACTACAGGCGCCCGCCACATGCCCGGCTATTTTTTTGTTGCAGTTTGGCCGGGGCTGGGTTTGAACCTGCCACCCTAGGCATATGGGTCCGGCGCCCTACTCACTGAGCCACAGGTGCCGCCCGATCTCCCATGTCTTTACACCTCTTTGTGACTACGTGTGCCCACTGTTTTAGCTTTCTTTACATGACTACATGTGGTGTTTGTTTTTCCATTGTTGAGATACTTCACTTAGGACAATGGTCTCCAGTTAAATCTAAGTAGCTACAAAAGACATAATTTCATTGCTTTTTATGGCTGAGTATTACTCCTTGATACCTATAGACACACACACATTTTCTTTCTCCACTCATGAACTGATGGGCATTTAGGCTGATTCCAAATCTTTGTAGTGAGTTGTGCTGTGATGAACATTTGAGTGTAGGTATCTTTTTCATAAAATAACTTATTTTCCTTTAGGTAGACACCCAGCAATGCAATTTTGCCAGATCAAATAGTAAGTATACTTCTTATTTCTTTAGAAATCTCCATACTGTTTCTATAGAGGCTGAACCAACTTGCAATCCGCCCCATAGCATGTAAGATTTCCTCTCTGCATCCATGCAAGCATCTACTGTATTTTGACTTTTTAATAAAAAACATTCTCACAGGTGTAAAGTGGTATTTCATTGTAGCTTTAATTAGCATTTCTCTGATGATTAGTGATGCTGAGCCAACGTTTGTTGGCCATTTGAAAATTTCTGTTCATCTCTTTGGCCACTTTTAATGTTTTTTTTCTTTTTCTTGATTTTTTGGGAAATCTTTGTAGATTCTAATTCATTAGCCATTTGTCAAATGTATAGTTTGTGAGTATTTTCTACCATTCTGTAGGTTATTAGATCTGCTGATTATTTTCTTTGCTGTGCAGAAGCTTTTTCATTTAATTAAGTCCCATGTATTTGTGTTGTTTCTGTATTTGCCTTTGAGGTCGTTATCTATAAATTCCTACTTTGAAGTAAAGTCTAGAAGCGCTTTCTCCCAGAATTTATATGGTGTAATGCCTTATATTTAAGTCTTTTATCATCCAGGTGCAGTGGCTCTCGCCTGTAATCCTAGCACTCTGGGATGCTGAGGCATGTGGATTGCTTGAGCTCAGGAGTTCGAGACCAGCCTGAGCAAGAGTGAGACCTTGTCTCTAGTAAAAACAGAAAAAAACTAGCTGGGCATGGTGGCACACGCCTGTAGTCCTAGGTACTGGGCTGAGGGGGCAGGGATGAGGCAAGAGAATCATTTGAAACCAGGATTTTGAGGTTGTTCCGAGCTATGATGACACTATGGTACTCTACCCTGAGTGACAAAGCAAAACTTGGTCTAGAAACCCCCCCCCCAAAAAAAAAAAAAAAAGTTTTAAAAAATAAAATCTGTCAATTTTTGTATATGGAGAGAGATTAAGAGTCCTGTTTTATGCTTTTACATGTGGCTATGTAGTTTTTCCAGCACAATTTGAATAGGGCTTCCTTTCCCTAGGGTATGTTGCTGTCTGCTTTGTCGAAGATCACTTGTTATAAGTGGATAACTATATTTCTGGGTTCTCCTTCTGTTCCATTAGTCTCTGTTTCCACTTTTATACCAGCATTGTTTTAGTTACTATAGCCTTGTAATTGTATTATAATTTGAAGTCAAGTAATGTTATACTTCTAGATTTGTTCTTTTTGCTATAGATTGCTTTGGTTATTCAGGTTCAAATTAAGCTTAGGATTAGTTTTCTAGATCTGTGAAATATGATGTTGGCATTTTGATGGGAATTATGATGAGTCTGTAAATGACTTTTGGCAGTACAGACATTTTAATAATCTTGGTTCTACCAATCCATGAGTGTGATGTATTTTCCCACCTCTTTGTTTCATTTATGATTTCTTTCATCAACATTTTATAGCGCTCCATGTAGAGATCTTTCACCTCATTGGTTAAGTATGTTCCCAGGTATTTCTTTTTTTTTTTTTTTTTTTTTTTTTAGAAAGATTCTCAAGCTTTATCCCTGGGCAGAGTACTGTTGCGTCACAGCTCACGGCAACCTCAAACTCTTGGACTTAAGTGATTCTCTTCCTTCAGTTTCCCAAATAGCTGGGACTACAGGTGCCCACCACAACACCCAGCTATTTTTTGTTGCAGTTGTCATTGTTGATTAGCAGGCCTGGGCCAGGTTTGAACCTGCAAACCCCATGGTGTATGTTGCTGGCGCCATAACCACTGTGCTACGGGCACCAAGCCAAGCTATTTTTGTTGTTGTTGTTGCTGTTCTCATGTTTTTAGCTGGTCCAGGCCAGTCTCGGTGTATGTGGTAGTGCCCTACCCATTGAGCTACAGGCACTGTTCCAGGTATTTTATTTTCTTTATTTTATTTTCCAGGTAGCCATTGTAAGTGGTATTGAGTCTTTGATTTGACTTTTAGCTTGAATACTGTTAGTATACAGAAATGCTGACTTTTGAACATTGATGTTGTAACCTCAATCTTTACTAAATTCATTTTTCAATTCTAGGAGTCTTTTTGTAGAGTCTTTAGGGCTTTTTAGATATAAAATTATACTGTCAGCAAACAGGGAGAGTTTGACCTCCTCTTCCCTATTTATTTCTTTCTCTTGCCTGATTGCTCTGCCTAGGACTTCCAGTAGTATGCTGAATAGAAGTGGTGATATAGGACACCCTTGTTGTATTGGAGTGCTTAGGGGGTATGCTATAAACTTCCCCTCTTCAGAATGATATTGGCTGTGACTTTGTCATGAATGAGTTTTAAAATTTTCAGGTAGGTTTCTTCTATGACTAGTTTGTTCAAGGTTTTTATTGTTAAAGGGTGCTAGATTTTATTATATATGAGTTTTTTTCTGCATTTGTTGACATGATCAGGTGATCTTTGTTTTTACTTCTGTTTCTGTGGCAATTCATGTTTATTAATTTGTATATGTTATACACCATCCTTGCATCCATTCATCACGTGGATGAAATCCATTTGATCAATGGTGAATTACTTTTGATGTTCTGTTGAATTTGGCTTGTTAGTGCTTTGTTGAAGACTTTTTAGTGGATCTATGTTCATAAGGGATATTGGTTTATAGTATTCTTTTTTGCTGTGTCTTTTCTTGGCCTTGGTATCAAAGTGATACTGGCTTATTCATAGAATAAGTTAGGAAAGAACCCCTCCTTTTCATCTTGATCCTATGGAATAATATTTGTAATAGATACCAGTTCTTTATAAGTATGATTGAATCTTGTAAGTAAGCTATGAATCTATCTGATCCAGGGCTTTGTTTTATTGGGAGCTCTTAGAAAATTATTATTGCTTCAATCTCACTACTTATTATTGGTCTGTTCAGGATTTCTATTTCTTCCTGATTCAGAATTGGGAGGTTGCAAGCTTCCAGTAATTTCTCCATTTGCTCTGCGCCTTATAGTTTGTCTGTGTAGAGGTGTTGGTAGTCTTCACAGATGGTATTTTATATTTCTCAGATATCAGAAGTAGTGTCTCCTTTTACCTTTCTGATTGAGCTTACTTGAATCCTTTCTCCTTCTATTTCTGATTAATCTGGCTAGTGGTCTATTGATTTTATCTTTCCAAAGAATCTTTTTGTTTTGTTGATTCTTTGTGTTTTTGTTTGTTTCCATTTCACCTAGTTTTGCTTTGAGCTTTATTTCTATTCTGCTGGCTTTGGGTTTGGTTTGCTCTTATCTTTCTCCTTTCTGAAGATGTAACATTAGATTGATAATTTGTGATCTGTCCTTTTGAGGTAGGCATTTAAGACTAAGAATTTTCCTCTTATGATTGATTTTACTGCATCCCACTGATTCTGAAAGCTGTGTCTTCTTCATTCATCAGTCGGAGGCATCTTTTGATTTCCATTTTAATTTCACCGTTGACATAAGGATCATTCAGCAGCAAATTGCTGCATTTCCTTAACTTTGTATATATTTGAAGGTTTCTCTTGGAATTGATTTAGATGGCAGGATTTTAATTTTTTTTTATTTGTTGAGAATTGTTTTATGGGCTAAAATAGGATCAGTCTTGGAAAATGTCCCATGTGCTACTGAGAATGTAAATTCAGTTGTTTTGAGGTAGAATGTTTTGTAAATGTCTGCTAGCTCCATTTGTTCTAGAATTCCACTTTAGTGTTTGTTTGTTTATTTATTTTTTGGGGGGGCTGTAGCTATCATTGTTGTTTGGTGGGCCTGGGCTGGGTTTGAACCTGCCAGCTCTGGTGTGTGTGGCTGGTGCCCCGGCCACCTGAGCTATGGGTGCCAAGCCAGGTGTTTATTTATTTTCTGCTTTGATAATCTGTCCAATCTGTCAGAGGGTTATTGAAGTACTTGGCTACAATTACAAATACAATTACAACGCTATTGTATTGTATTTCTTTGCTTAGCTCTAGCTTTATGAGTCTGGGATCTCCGGTGTTAGGTGCACATATCTTTAGGATTATTATGTCTTCTTGCTGAATTGTTCCCTTTACCATTATAAAATAATAATCTTTTTAAAAACCATTTTTTTTTTTTTTTTTTTTGGCTGGGGGTTGGTTTGAACCCACCACCTTCAGCGTATGGGGATGGTGCCCTACTCCTTTGAGGTACAGGCGCCGCCCTAAAAACCATTTTTTATGTAAAATCTATTTTATCTGATATGAGAATGGCTACACTGCTTGCTTCCGGTTTCAAGTTGTGTGGAATATTCTTTTTCATACCTTTACCTTGAGACTGTGTGAGTCCTTGGGATTTAGATATGGTCTTGGAGACAGCATATACTTGGGGTATGTTCTTTCAAGTGTTAGTACTGATACGTAGGATATAGCTGTTTGCTTTGTTGACTTGTTTCCCCTCTTGCGTTATTGTTTTGTTAGAGCTATGATCTTTAATTTCAGGTATCTTTATACAATGGAAACCTATTGTACTGTCCCATATATAATACAGTTTTGGATATTTACTGTAGGGCAAGTCTAGTAGTGACAAATTCCCTTAATGTTTGATTGTCTTGAAAAGTATTTTTTTTCTCCATCAAGTGTGAAAATTCTTGGCTGGCAGTTTTTCTGTTTAGAAAGACTAAAAATCAGGCCTCAGGCACTTGTGGTTTATAAGGTCTTACCTGAGAAATCTAGTGTTAGCCTGATGAGTTCTTTGTAGGTTAGTTGTTCCTTCCATCTTGATGCCTGTAGAATTTTTCTCTTTCATTGTGATTTTGGTCAGGTCAGGTTGATGACTGTGTCCTATTTGCTATTAATCTTCATTGTGTTCAATGACCATCCTGAATCTGTGTATTTGAATCACCAGGGAAGGTTTCCTCAGATAGGTTTTCCATGCCTTTTGCTTTTTATTACTTTTTCCTCTCAGATACTTGTAATTTGGTTACTGACTCATTTCATATAGTTCCATAGTTCTCACTTGTCTTTATTCTTTTTTCTGCATCATTGACTGCCTGGGTTAGTTCTGCTTTATCTTTAAGCTCTGAAATTCTTCTGTTTGATCCAGCCAGGGATGTCCAACCTTTTTTCTTCTCTGCCGAAAATTAGAAGAGTAAGAGTTGCCCGGGGCCACACATTAAATACACAAGCACTAACAAAAGGTGATAAGCAAAACAAAGGTTGGTTCCTGGCCCATAGCACAGCGCAAGCCACATGCATTGAGGCTGGAAGGCTGGAGCCCAGCGCCAGTCTGGCTAAACAACAATAACAAATGCCAACAAGAAAATGGCCTGGCGTTGTGGCAGGCGCCTGTAGTCCCAGCTACTTAGGAGGCAGGAGAATTGCTTGAGCAGAAGAAGTTGAGGTTGCTGTGAGCAGTGACTCCACCATACTCTACCAAGGGTGACATAGTGAGACTCTGTCTCAAAAAAAAAAAAAAAAAAAAAAAGGTCCATGTACACTTTTCGCAACATTCAACACCACAGATAAGCGAAACAGTCCTCAAATAATCATGATATGGCCAATGGGCCACAGGATGGACACCCCTGGCCATTATTAAACCTTTCTGCTATATTTTGAAATTCCCTAAATGACTTTTTTTAAAGCTCTATCTTATCTATTTAAAGCTATCTCTTTAATGAGTTTTAAATTTTTTAAAAATTCATGTCCTGAAACATTTTTTGGGCTTCATTTTACTTTTCAACTCTCTCTTCAATCCCATTCATCATATTTGTCATTCATATTCAGAATTCTTTCTCTGACATTTCAACAATTTTCTGTAGGTTGGGGTACATTGTTGGAAATCTATTATGATCCTTTTGGGGTGTCAAAACAGTTTGCTTTATCATGTTGCCGGAGTTCTTACTGTTTCTTTCTCATCTGAAATCTCTTCTCTCAGATCAAAATAGATAAGCTTTTAGTGAACCTGTTGCCCTCTGTTGGGAACTCTCCTACTTAGTACAAAGTCACCAGCGCCTAAGGCAGTGGTTCTCAACCTTCCTAATGCCGTGACCCCTTAATACAGTTCTTCAGGTTGTGGTGACCCCCAACCATAAAATTATTTTCGTTGCTAATTCATAACTATAATTTTGCTACTGTTATGAACTGTAATGTAAATATCTGATATGCAAGATGGTCTTGGGCGACCCCTGTGAAAGGGTCGCGACCCACAGGTTGAGAACTGCTGGCCTAAGGGCTTTAAAGGAGGTGCACTCAGTCTGGAGTTCCACTAGCAAATGCTGCACCAGGGGATCTGCATGGGGTAGCTCTCAGTCTGAAATGGGCTGGTGAGTACTGCTGCTAAGGGATGTGGGCGTGTTTGCATTCAATCTGGAGCCCAGAAGACGAATGCCACTGCAGCCAGAAGATCCAAACAGGCTGCTCTCAAACTACAGTGTGCTGACAGGTCCGCCACCCACAGACATAGGTGGGGTTATGCTCAAAACAAAAGGACCAACAAAAGGACCCTGGATGGTGCACCTGTGTCCTACTGTGGGGTGCTGACCTGGTCAGAGACAAGTGGATGTCCTGCGCGTGTTCCACACCGTTGTTCTCTAGCACCTCCTGCCTCCCTGTTCCATTGTGGCTGTCACCGGCAGTACCAGCTTTGCAAAGAGAATGAATGCTCTACCTAGTCCTACCAGCATTGGCAAGGGTTCCCCCAAGCCAGCTTGAGCTCTCAGCTGCTCCACTCAGATCTACAGGAGGAGGCATCTGTCAATCTGTGTCAGCTTGAGTGCGGTCCTGCCTATGCCTGTGGGTAGCAGTGACTGCCTGCCCATGCTGGCTTATCATCTGCCCCACACATATCCACAGGCAATGGAATTTGTTGCCCTATGTGGCTTGAATGTAGTCCCACTCACGCCCTCTGGCAGCAGCAACTGACGGCCTGTGTCGGTTTGAGGACTGCCTGTTTAGATCTGCAGATAACTGTTTCAGCTATAAACCAGCCTACAGGCAGTGGTGACTATCAGCCAATGACAGGTTGAGAGCTGCCTGGGATAAAGCTGCAGACAACTCTGTCTTAAGCATAACCCCACTTATCTCTGGGTGGCGGACTTGTCAGCTTATACTTGTCAGCCCCCTTTGGATCTTCTGGCTGCAGTGGCATTTGTCTGCTGGGTTCCAGATTGGATGCAAACACGCCCACATCCTTTAGCAGCAGTATTTGTCGGCCTATTTCTGCCTGAGAGCTACCCCATTCAGGTCCCCTAGTGCAGCATTTGCTGGTGGAACTCCAGACTGAGTGCAACTCCTCCAAAGCTTGTAGGCGCTGGTGACTGTTAGCTTGAGAGCTGCCCTGTTTGGATCCTCTGGCTGCAGTATTTGTGGCTAGGTGCCAGGTTGGGCTGAGCCCCATCCATGCTAACGGGCTGCGGTGTCTGTCAGATGGCCAGGTCCCTGTGTTGCAGTAGGGTTGCATGGCATCTGCCCGTGAGATTCACAAGAGTGCCCAGCCTCCTGTTCCCCAGCCCCTACTCCGAACTGGCAGGGGTGATGGATCTGACCCCTGGGTAAAGGCAGTGCTTCAGGTATAGGGTTTTAAGATAGTACCACAACATCCAAGGTTTGCAAGCCAGTGGATTACCACTGTACCTTCTTTATGGAGCAACGGCTCTGCAGTGTCTAAATAGCTCAAGCCTTCTGCAAAGGAGGGTCCCTGCAGGTAGGATAGCAATAAACACGAGGGGAGGGGGGAGTGTGGAACTCCAGGACTCTCCCCTCTGTGCCTTTCCCATGTGTACTCCTAATGGCAGAGCAGGTTGCCTCTCTTCCATCTCATCACTTTGGGTGTCTATCATCTCTCTTTTGATTCATAATGCTCTTTTTGACAATTGACCTGTAGGTGAATATTCACTTGCCACCTTCAAGCTTAGCATGAGAGTGGTTTGTACAGGCTATTTCTAGTCTGCCATCTTGACCCCCCTTATTCCAATCTGCCATCTTAACCACAAACTTTGCCTCATATTTTTATTAATAGATTATGTTGCTATGGACACACCTTATCTTTTAAAGAAGCCCTCTTTACAAAGTATTCATAAGAAGCAAAGATAAAGATTCCAGTCATGCAAAGCTCTGTGTGAAAGCCCTGCATGAACTCCAGTGCAACTGAAGCCTGCACTATGTTCTTTTTTTTTTTTTGAGACGCATCTTTTTTTGAGATGCCCTGGATAGAGTGCTGTGGTGTGACAGCGCATAGCAACCTCAAACTCCTGGGATTAAGCTATTCTCTCGCCTCAGCCTCCCTAGTAGCTGGGACTACAGGTGCCCGCCGCAATGACCGGATATTTTTTGTTGTTGCAGTTGTCACTGTTGTTTAGTTGGCCCAGGCTGGGCTCGAACCAGCCAGACTCGGTGCATGTGGTTGGTGCCATAACCACTGTGCTACAAGCACCAAGCCTGTACTATGTTTTAATCTTGTGATGCTAATGTTATCAGCTCAGCTGAGAGAGAGAAACTGTTCTCTGACATGTAACTGCTTTTCTACCTTCAGAAAATTTATATTTAATAGCATAACACATACATCCCTTCCTATGGTCCACTGTCTGAGAGGCTTACATGGTAACACAAAACACTATGCTAATAAACTTTAGTCTTTTTATTTTTTAACATGAGTTTAATACACTTCAGAAATTGCCATAAGCAATGATTCATGCTGAATAATGCTGAATGATGCTGAATAATGAGGAAACAAAAATGGTATCAGTTCATGTAACTACCTAAACAAGCCCGAAGAGTTAATTATAAGCTACTTTAAGAGTTGTAAGATTTAGCTCAGTGCCTGTAGCACAGTGGTTATGGCGCCAGTTACATACACCCAGGTTGGCGGGTTCGAATCCAGCCCAGGCCAGCTAAACAATAATGACAACTGCAACAAAAAACAGCCAGGCGTTGTGGCAGGCACCTGTAGTCCCAGCTACTTGGGAGGCTGCGGCAAGAGAATCACTTAAGCCCAAGAGTTTGGGGTTGCTGTGACGCCATGGCACTCTAAAAATGTCAACAGATTGAGACTCTGTCTCCAAAAAAAAAAAAAAAAAAAAAAAAAAGTTATTAAGACTGAACTTCCCAAATTGGAAAGAACTGAAGTAGTATGCAACAGATACTCAGAAACTGACATCCCACTGACTCAAGGATTCCTTATGTCCCACAGTCTGGGCTGGGCACAGCTCTACTAAATGCCTTACGGTCAAGTTGTTTTGGAGGAAATTCAAAAATGCCACAAAAAATTAGAGATTAGTTTGTTACCAGCATTGGACATAAGTTCCTATTGTTTACACCAATTGTGTCCAGAACTAGAGGTGTCATTTGGCAGTGCTGCGCCTACTCACCCATCTGTGGCAGGTTTCTTCCGCAGTATGCTTGGCCGGGGTGACGAGCCCTGCGCGGGAGCGTTGGTGCTAGCACTCTGGCTGTGGGTCTGCACCACAGTTGTTGCTGCTGGAGCAGCACTGAATGGATTGCTAATAGGGTTGGCTACAATTGTGGCTCCATCTGCCAATACCACTGCTAAAAGAAAGAGAGGTGACAGAAAAGAACAATGAAGAGAGGAAAAGGAAAGAAACAAAATGTCTCATAAGCCATAAATAAAGAGAGACCACTGGGATTAGGTATCTATGTTTTACCTGTCCAACTTTAAGAATACAAAGGATAGGAGCACAATGTTTATCTGCCTAAAAGCAGAGAGCTAAGTAGGAGAAGTTACTGACTCTACCAATGTGTAATTAATACCATTATTTTTTCTTTGTTGTATAACAACAGTAATAAATGATATAAGATACACAGAGTACGAAGTAGCTAGCATAGTTTCTCATTTTACTACGTAATTCCTATTTCCTCAGTATTATACCCATTTTAGGGAAGAACTGAGAGTCAGGAAAGATTAATAAAAGGAAAAACCACAAATAGAAAACATAATCTGCTGACTTGATGGCATGTTCAAAAGTACACTTCAAAAAATGTGCTTATAGGGCGGTGCCTGTGGCTCAAAGGAGTGGGGTGCCGGCCCCATATACCGGAGGTGGTGGGTTCAAACCCAGCCCCGGCCAAAAACTACAAAAAAGAAAAAAGTCCTTATATAGTTTTTGTAAAATATCAATCTCCATCAACTCCAATAGTGGTACCATACCTAGTCTATCTTTAGAAAGGTATCTATCAACAGATAGATATTTTAACTATATGCTTAAAGTTAGCTTCAAAATACTGGTCAGCATGAGATTACAATCAGAAACTACCCATGTCTCAAAGTTTTTGATCTACAAAATGACAATTTCATGAGTTAACCTAATATGATGAGTTTTACAGCAGGTGTTCTTAAAGATATAGGCACGTCATCCATCTAGGTAGTTCATCATGGGTAAAATGCCTCTCTCTGACAGTCAGTCAGTGATGAGGAGTCTGAGAGACTTTAATTACATAGTTAAATTCAAGATATACATGGCAATTAAATTACCAGTTCCAAATCCATCTCTTTATGCTAAAGTTAATGCAAAAGATAATCTTTAAAATTAATACCCTGGCTGGGAAACAGCCACTTCTTTAACTACATCAGAGAAATAGCTAATTAATAATCCAAGCATAGTGACTTATTCTATTTTTCAAAATGCCTATTCCATTAGTTAGTACTTCTTTTGAAGCTCTGATATTAGCTAACATTAGTGTAAGATATTATAGCTTTAAATATTCCTCTGAAGAAAATCTTAAACTAATGATATTACTACTTATAAGTTGAATTTACTCCCTCAACCAAGAGCTTTACGTAAAATGAAAATGCTCTCAGCCTTGCCAATGCTTATCAGGGTGTTTATGAAAATTATTTCTAATGTTTACAATGACCCTCAAAGGTAAGTTCTAAGGAACTCATATTACAAAGAGGAAAAGTAAGGCCTAGAGAAATTACCTAAGACCCCAAAGCCAGTGGCAGAGCCAGGATTTAAACCCAGATCTCTCTTTTCCTCAGACCCATATCCATGCAAAAAGTTAAAATTACCTGACGTCTTTCCTTCAGGCTGTGGCTGCTGAGTACCCACTGGGGCAGGCTGAAGCCCTTGAGTGTTGATTGGGGTTGCTGAGTGAATTCCCTGGGTGCCGATTGGTGCAGGCTGTATCCCTGGTGTGCCAATGGGGGCTGGCTGGATGCCCTGCGTACTGATGGGTGCCGGCTGGATCCCCTGGATATGTCGAGCATGTGATGCATCTACTGTCATCAGCTGCATGGAGTTTAGGTGAACCGTAGGTGGCATTCCAACACCAGTCTGAGCTGTGATTGCCGAGTTCGGAGCCTGAGCTGAAACTAAAAATCATGCAAAAGATGACTATAAGGTTAGCATAAGACAGCTCATGAAAGGAGAAAAACACTAAGATGAGAACACAAGCTTTCCATTGTATAAGATCTAAATCCCCAGTTTAAAACCACCCCCCAAACATGACTACTTGAAATTCTGTATACTAGGGTTGTTTTTCCTTTAATTTCCTACCAGTATAATGTGGGTTTTCTACAGATTACTAGATATGATTAAAACAAGAAAAAAGCAATTATCTATTAAAGTCCAAATATTACCCAGGCGACTCTGCTAAATAAATAATACAGTAGTTTTAAATTTCAAATGGCATATATCTACTGTATAGAGAGAACAAGCAAGTTTCCTTTTTTCTTTTTTTTTTTTTTGAGACAGAGTCTAGCTATGTCGCCTTGGTTAAAGTGCCATGGCATTACAGATCACAGCAACCTCAAATTCTTGGGCTTAAGCGATTCTCTTGCCTCAGCCACCCAAGTAGTTGGGACTATAGGCACCCACCACAAAGCCTGGCTATCTTTTGGTTGTGGTTGTCATCACTGTTGTTTGGCAGGCCTGGCCTGGGCCCAAATCCACCATCTTCAGTGTATGTGGCCGGTGCCCTAGCTGCTGAGCTACAGGTGCCGAGCCAAATTTCCTTTTTCCTACAAAGCAAATACCCTGTCTACTATGTGGGTTAAGGATAAACAAAAAGAATGAAAACAAAAGCATTCACAAAATGCAACAAAAAGGAAAGATTCTTTACTGCTTGTGGAAAGAAAACAAAGATTTCTTTTTCCCCTTCAGTCATCCAAAAAATAGAGATGGAAGAACCTGTTTCCAAAGTTATTTTAATACCTTACTATGTTTGATTTTAGACCATCGCTGTCCAATGGAATACAAAGTCACACATGCAACTTTCAATTTTCCAGTAGCCACATTAAAAAGCAAAAAGTAACAGGTCAAATTAATCTTGATTATATTACTTAATCCAATATAGTCAAATTATTATTATTTCTTTATGTAATCACTACAGAAGTTATTAATAAGACATTTTACATTCTCTTTCTATACTGTATCTTCACAATCCAGGCTGCATTTTACTCTTAAAGTACATATCAATTCAGATACTTCATTCTTATCATAAATACTTAATCTATATTTTGATCCTATAACGCATACAACTGAAAAAGCAGTTTTTAAATCTCTCAATTGTTCCAAATAGATTAAAAACTGAATTAAAAATTCAGTTTTTCACAAGAACCAGCCCTCTTCAAGTGCTCAATGGCCATGTGTGGCGCTAGCCGACATATTGCACCATGTAGCAGGAGGGCGAGGTCCACAATCTGGACAATAAGGCTTTCTGATGCCCAGAGTGACCAAAGCGTCCTACAGGAAAAGAACACACAAATAAGAGATAATGATTATTTTTTCTGGATTAGCAAAAAGAACACTATTTACTAGTCAGGATAGTGACAGGTAAACCCAACTGTACTAAAATAATACAGTGGAAGAGCCCTGAGAATATAGGGTAGTCACTGTAACTACAATTGTTTCAAGAGGTAACAACACATGGAAGTCCCATTGTAACTACTATTGTTTCAAGAAGTAACAAAAATTGTTAACATGATCATCTTCAAGGCGGGATAAAATTATGCAAATATCACGAATAAGTAACAACTTTTTACAGATCACAATGACAATGATTAAGGACCTTAACGCTTCACATTTTAGCCTTACCTGAATCTGAAGCTGGAGTAATTAAATCCCATACCAGAAATATTCCCTGATCAATTTCAATCTCACTGCTGGCAAAAATTAAAATGTGAAAAGTCATCTTAAAAGCAGAGCTCATACCTGGATATTGTCGAATGGTAGACACAGAACTGGTGATTGGGGTGTATGTATGTGCCGCCAGTGGGTATGCAGAAGGGGGATAAGTTGGCAAAAAGTATTGGAACTGAACAGGAACAGATGGTCTAGAGATGGAACACAGATGATAGCCAAATGGTTATTCTTTTCTTTACCTTGAAATGATCCTATCCCCTGGATACTCTGCATAACCTTTCATAACTGCCAGACCAGCTTCTCCCAAATTGTGTCCCCCTAAAACTATCAGATCACAGGACACAGACTGAGAAAGTATAAAATTATTAAAAATTAGTGGGTACTATACTGCTAATGTGTATAGTAAAAACATAAATAATATTTTATAGGTGATTCTTTTTCTGTAGATTCTTTTTTCTGTCACCTGGATAAGAGTACAGTGGTCCTCAAATTTCTGGGATGAAGTAATTCTCCTTTCTGCTGTTTCAGCCTTTCAAGTAGCTGGGACAATAAGTAGGCAGCACCACACTCAGCTAATTTTTCTTTTTGTAGAGAAAAGTGGTCTTGCTATGTTCCCCAAGCTGGTCTTGAACTCCCACATTCGCCTTCCAAATGGTGGGATTATAGGTATAATCTACAGTGTCCTGGTTTATGGATGACCCTTGAGAATAGCAATTACCAAAACCGACTGACAAAATCTCAGTAATCAAAACTTTCCAACTAAATCCCACTTGAAATACACTAAAACTCAAACTGTTTCTGCTGGCCAATTTTTTTTTTTTTGAGACAGAGCCTCAAGCTGTCGCCCTGGGTAGAGTGCTGTGGCATCACAGCTCACAGCAACCTCTAACTCCTGGGCTCAAGTTAATATCCTGCCTCTGCTTCCCAAGTAGGTGGAACTACAGTCATCTGCCACAACACCCGGCTACTTTTTTTTTTTTTTTGGTTGCAGCCGTCATTGTTGTTTTGCGGCCTGGGCTGGATTCGAATGCGCCAGCTCAGGTATATGTGGCTGGCGCCTCAGCCGCTTGAGCCACAGATGCCGAGCCTTGCTGGCCAATTTTATCAAACATACATGAAACAGATAATACCAACATCATGCAAATGAATCAGAGACCAGAGAAAGAAATGAAATTGAGATCTACCTTTAATTTCTAGTTTCTGATAGACAGTGTTTTTTTATGTTGCCCAGGCTGAGTGCAGTGGCTAATCTTAGGTGCAATCATGACACACTGCAGCCTCAAATTCCTAGGCTCAAGAAATCCTCCTACTTTAGTCTCCTGAGTACCTAAACTATAGGCACATGTTACCACACATGGCTCCCAACAGGGAGAGTATTAGAAAAAATTATAAATAAATCTCATTGCCCACAATGACAAAAAATTCCTAAATAAAACAAATAAAATTAAAAAAATTCCTAAATAAAACTGAATGATCATATAAAATTAAGTATCACAGAAATATAGGAATATTTCAAAATCAGAATTTCTATTTGTTTTTAGATCATCTTAGAAAATTAAAAGAGAACAAACATTTGAAATATAAAAAAAGATAAAATATTTGATATAGCATTCAATACTTATTCATGATATAAATGCTCAAGAAGATAGAAACTTTGTTCCTCAAACTGAAAATGGTATCTATCAAAATTTATAATGAAATTTCAGAATTCCTATTCAGATCAGGAATAAAATAAGGAGGCCCCATCTCTGCTCTACTAACACTGTATGGGAAGTCCCAGCCAACATAAGACAAAAAAAAAAAGAGTATAAAAAAAAGAAAATGTAAAGACTCTCTTGTCTACCCTCAAAATTGTCCTTATTCATAGATAAAGTAAACATCTACATAGGAAATCCAAGAGAATCTATAACTTTCCTAATGCCGCGACCCTTTAATACAGTTCCTCATGGTGTGGTGACCCCTAACCATAAAATTTTGTTGCTACTTCATAACTGTAATTTTGCTACTGTTATGAATTGCAATGTAAATATCTGACATGCAGGATGGTCTTAGGTGACCCCTGTGAAAGTGTCCTTTGACCCCCAAAAGGGTCACAATTCACAGGTTGAGAACCACTGATGTATAAACATTTAGAGCTAATTCACTACTTAAATCTGTAAGCATACTTCTACACACTAATGGTTAAATTAAAGCATTTAAAAATCATCTAATTTTAGGGCTACTGCGTATACACTGTACAGGGTTTTCACTATGGAAGAGGCAGATACTAACATGACTGGGGGAAGTGAGAGGTTATACTAGAGGATTAGTATGTAATAATGTTATATACCTCCTCCCTCCACCAGCTGAAAGGGCCTAGAATAACAAGCTGTGGCAATAAGCACAACTAATGTCTACATCTTGGTTTCTGAGCAGTGAAAGGGTTCCTTGGAAAAACAACATACTCCAGGGCTCAAATAAAGTTCAAGAGGATCCTGGAGTTATCTTGTTTAAAATAAGTAAGGACTAGAATAAAGAGAACTTGGCAAAACCCACTGAAGCAGTCTGAAAGGTCCTCAAGAACCAAATGACAACCTGAGCAACATCGAAGAATAAAAGCAAATTCAATAATCCAGGTTGATACCTCAGTGGTTAGGGTGCTGGCCATATACATTGAGGCAGGCAGTTGGAACCCAGCCCAGGCCTGCTAAACAATGACGACTACAACCAAAAAAAATAGCTGGGCGTTGTGGCAGGCGCCTGTAGTCCCAGCTACTTGGGAGGCTGAAGCAAAAGGATCACTTAAGCCCAAGAGTTTGAAGTTGGTGTGAGCTATGATGCCATAGCACTCTACCAAGGGTAAGACCCTGTCTCAAAAAAAAAAAAAAAAAAAAATCCAGGTTGATTTTTAAAAATATTTAGCAAAATAAAAAATGAGGGCAGAGAAAGTCTCTTTAAATCAAAATGTCAATTAATAAATGTGAAAGAAATGACAGAAAAAGTCACTATTTTGCAAATTATCTTAATGGATTCAGCAAAGAATTATCAACAGATGGAAAAAGTATTGAGCGAGGCTGGGCGCAGTGGTTCATACCTATAGTCCTAGCACTCTGGGAGGCTAAGAGGGGTACATTGCCTGAGCTCAGGAGTTGGAGATCAACCTGAGCAAGAGCAAGACCCTGTCTCTAAAAATAGCTGGGCATTGTGCCTGTAGTCCCAGCTATTTGAAAGGTTGAGACAAGACAATCTCTTGAGCCCAAAAATTTGAGGTTGCTGTGAGTTATGATGTCACAGCACTTTACCAAGGACAAAAAAGTGAGACTCTGTCTCAAAAAATCCCCCCAAATCAACAACAACAAAAAGCTATTGAGTGAATGTTTATTGGGAAACAGAATACTTAATAGTCTCAAAGTATTTCCGTACAGATTAGTTTTTTACAAAGGAGAAAAACATATAGTAGAAAAACTGGTAGGCCAGGCGCGGTGGCTCATGCCTGCAGTCACAGCACTCTGGGAGGTTGATTTAGGTGGATTGCTTAAGCTCAGGTTGCATTCGAGAGACAAGCCTGAGCAAGAGCAATACCCCATCTCTAAAAATAGCAGGGTGCTGTGGTGGGGGCCTGTAGTCCCAGCTACTTGGGAGGGTGATGCAAGAGCATTGCTTGAGCCCAAGACTTTGAAGTTGCTATGAGCTATGATGCCATGGCACTCAATTCTCGGGTGACTGAGTGAGACTCTGTCTCAAAACAACAACAACAACAACAAACTGGTAAACATCACCTTCTAAATAATTACCACAACCAATAATGGTACAAAAAGACAGCATGAGCTCTCTGATGCAACAGTGAGAACCACCAGGTGAGCAGTAGTCCCTCTAAAAATGTATAACTGAATCTAATTACGAGGAGACCAATGTGACAAAACCAACTTGAAAGATTATTTTAAAAAAAAAAACAAAAACTGGCCTAATATACTCTTTGAAAAGACCATTATGTGAAGGAAAATGAAAAGCTAAAGAATCATTTTAGATATCTTCACTGTGGTGAAGTTAGGGGAAATCTCTGTTCTTGGGAGTTACAAATAGAGGTACTTTTGGATAAAGCACCAATGTAGCAACCTTTACTCTTAAAATGGCTCAAAAAAAAAATTAAAATGAAACAATGGACAGAATAGTCATCAAAAGGAGAATGCCTTCATAAAAATACTTTTCCATAACACTACAAAATAAATTACACATGTGTTTTTTCCAGGGGGAAATTTGAAAATATGAATTAATAAACATACGCCATTATTTGCAGGACATTTTTAAATTATTTATTTAGTTTTTTTTTTTTTTGAGACAGAGTCCCACTTTGTCCCCCTCCATAGAGTGCCGTGGCATCACAGCTCACAGCAACCTCCAAGTCTTGGGCTTGAGCGATCCTCTTGCCTCAGCCTCCTGAGTAGCTGGGACTACAGGCGCCCACCACAACGCCCGGCTATTTTTTGTTGCAGTTGCCACTGATGTTTTAGCTGGTCAGGGCCGGGTTCGAACCCACCACCCTCAGTGTACAGGGCAGGTGCCCTACCCATTGGAGCCATAGGCGCTGCCCAGGACATTTGTTTTATTGAAAAAGAAACTAATTAATGACACAATGGGGCACAGTAACAGCACATTGCCTTCTACCTGTTGTCACTTCGGGCTTCCATGGCCACAGGATTTGGAGAGGCCCGATGTCCTGATATGGGAATCAGGCTACTCCGCTCTGCAGGATAATCAGGCTGGATCCGAGGAGAAGTGTGTGTGATTTGCTGAGGCACCACCTTAGCTACAAACAGTAAAATCCAATTAATTAGCATGCATACACTCTTACTAGCATGCCAGAACATTCTTGGATAGCAGCAATATTACAAATGCAAACAATTAAAATGAACCTGGAATTTTAGGTTTAATCAAAATAAAAAATGGAAAATGAGTATATGTGTGTAAGGTTAAATGAATTATTTCAATCCAATCATCCACAGATATAATCCTACAGTTATTTTTAAAGCAGAGTTCAACATTAATATTTTAAGGTATCAGTAACCAGGTCCTTTTCTTTCTACCTGGCTTCTTGGAGATCTTTTTTTTTTTGAGATAGAGCCTTAAGTTATCACCCTGGGTAGAGTGCTGTGGCATCACCGCTTACAGCAAACTCCAAACTCCTGGGCTTAAGCAATTCTCTTGCCTCAGCCTCCCAAGTAGCTGGGACTACAAAAATAGCCACAACGCCTGGCTATTTTTTGGTTGTAGTTGTCATTGTTTGGCAGGCCCGAGCTGCATTTGAACCCGCTGAACTATAGGTACCAAGCTGAGATGTTTTTTTTTTTTTTGAAAGAAAAAATTGCTGGGCCTGGTGCAGTGGCTCATGCCTGTAATCCTAGCGCTCTGGGAGGCCGAGGAAGGTAGATTGCTTGAGTTCAGGAATCTGAGACCAATCTCAGCAAGAGTGAGACCCTGTCTCTAAAAATAGCCCAGCATGGTGGCACACACTTGTAGTCACTATTTTCTAAATATGATCATCAATAATCTTTTATTTATTAATTTTTTTGGGAACAGGGTCTTGCTTCATTGCCTGGGCTGGAGTGCGAGTGGCATCGTCATAGCTCACTACACCCTCCAACTCCTGGATTCAAGCGCTTCAGCCTGCTGCTTAGATAGCACTACAAATGTGTACCACCTAATTTTTCTATTTTTGTAGAAACAGGATCTTGCTATGTTTCTTAGGCTGGTCTTGAACTCCTACCCTCAAGAGATCCTTCTATCTCAGCCTCCTAATGTGTTAGGATTATAGAAGTGAGCAACCAAACCCAGCCTTTCTAAAATTCACATGTAGGGCAGGCCATGGAGAGAATAAAGACGGTATCCCATTGGAAATGAATATTCATTAAAGGCAAAAATTTTATGCTTTAGTGTTTTTTTTTCTCTAACCCAACATATTCTGATTAATAACAGTGGTTGAATTCAAAATTTAATCTCACCTTGAGAAACCAATTTATAAAAAGCCACTTAGGTAAATTTAACATAATTCCTATACCCCAACTTGAAAATCAATGCTCTAGGGTTCTATCCTATCAGAATTTAACAAAGAAATATTTGGGCGAGTACATAAGACATAAACAAAACCAGTGCAAAAATCTGACAGAACTGAGGAATGAACACACTCATGTCTCTGGGTACTGTTAGTGATTACCTTAGAAAGACAGGAGAACACTAATAAAAACCAACCTTCAAAGGTTGAGGAGACTCAGGAGGAAACAAGGTAGTCCCTCTAGGGAAGAATACCCCTCTTTACTGGTCTGATTTTCAACACAGAGATCCTAGTGGGGTTCCTGACTATAAAAGGTAAGAGAATGGGTTTGGCTCTATCATGACAGCATTGAAGATAGTTAATGACACTGCTGGGTAGAGACAGAAAGTGGTTTGAAACGGTGGTATGCACAGTCCACTATCTTTCCCAACAAATGTGCATTAACGATAAAAATAATGCATATACAAA
The DNA here is from genome assembly GCA_963574355.1 of Loris lydekkerianus. Classification (NCBI taxonomy): domain Eukaryota; kingdom Metazoa; phylum Chordata; class Mammalia; order Primates; family Lorisidae; genus Loris; species Loris lydekkerianus. The sequence goes on from CAUYPK010103933.1 coordinate 36,361, forward strand.
GAAAACAAACTTTTTATTAAAAAAGTGAATTGAACTGAGAAAGGTAACAGAAGTTTGGTCTTTCCCATGGCAAGTAACAGAGAAGTAACACAAGAAAGACCCAGCAGCAGTGCCCTCTCTGCCAAAAGCCTTCTGTGGGGCTGAGCAATTACTTAAGGGCTGTGTGGCCTGGTCACTTAGAGGAGGAGTAGGACTTGCTGGCTCCTACCACTAATTCAGGAAAAGTGTCCCTAGGGTTTGCTGAGGGGCTGGGAACCTGCAGCCCGTCTCACGTGTGTAGGAAGGGAAGAAGAGAACCCGCAGGTAGGGGAGCCACACCTCTATGTCTGGTCACCAGATTTCTCAACAACTACAAAAAGTAGCCTTAAGTACACTATGTTAAAAGTCTGGCAGCTGTCTCACATTTTGGGGAGTGACATGCTCATCAAGGCAGAGGCAACCCTAGAAACGAAAACCTATGGCTGGTGTGCGTTTGGGAGCTGCAGTGGTGAGACATTAGCCCCTCACGCTGGTGTTGGCAACCTACAGCCTACAGGCCAAACCAGCAGCAGGGAGCTAAGAATAGGTTTACACTTTCAAATGGTTGGGGGTGGGGGAAAAAAGGGCAACTCATTTCAGGACCCACGAAAATGATATGAAATTCAAATTTCTCTGTGTGTAAGTAAAGCCTCGCTGGCACACAGGCACAGACCCATCTGTTTAGATACTGTTCACTGCTCCTTTCAAAATATAAAAGCAGAGTTGTGTAGACCTATGTGGCCTACAAAGCCTAAAATATTTAAATCTATCTGGCCTTATAGAAAATGTTTGCCAACCTTTGCTCTAAATGACTTAAGCTTACAGTCAAAGTATGCACACACATAAAAAGAGTAAACAAAGCCTAGAAGAAATGGTAAAATGGCAACGAGGTACCACAGGGTAGCACTCGGATGAGAACCGGGGCACCAACCTGAGTTCTAATGTTCTTCCCACTATTGTGTCACCAAGAGATTTTTCCTGAACAATCTATTTTTTTGAGACAGAGTCTCAGTCTGTCACCCAGGCTAGCGTGCCATAGCATCAGGCTATTTGACAGTAATCTCAAACTGCTGGGTTCAAGCGATCTTCCTACCTCAGCCTCCTGAGTAGCTGGGAATATAGGCACCGTCATAATTAGGCACCCAGCTAATTTTTCTATTTTTAGTAGAGATGGGGTCTCACTCTTGCTCAGGCTGGTCTCCAACTCCTGAGTTCAAGCATCTACTCACCTCAGTCTCCCAGAGTACTGGGATTATAAGTGTGAGCCACCGCCCCCAGTCTCTGAACAATCTATTAAAATGTATAAATTTACCTCATTCCAGACCCTTGGTTTCTTGCTTTTCCTGTTGTTCTTGTCTAACTATGTCAGTAATGTTAACTTACTTCTATAAGAGGTACACATAGAAAAGGTAAAGTCTGATAAGGAAGGAAATCAAAACTAGAGTTGAAATTTGAGTATTCAGAGATTGTTGTCCTCTTTTATTCTCTATGGTTAATGCCAAATCTATATAATAATATTAAAAGCTGCATTCAGTATTCCTTTGAAACTCAACAACCACCCCCCCAATTCTAGTCATCAGCGTGGAGGCCTGGTCAGGGAGCACAACATTCTTGTCAACTTGTGTGAAGGCTGCATGACACTTACCAACTGGGATGTTTGAGGTGGTCACAGCAGTGGCATGGGATGAATGGGAGGGCATCGTCATGGTAACAATTGTACTCGTGGGAGCTTGTGTGTGCGACACAGACCCTGAAATGGGGAAGAAAGGAAACTCTTAAAAATGGCGTCTCTACATGCTACAGATTCTCAAAAACCAGGGAAAAACTCTGTTTCTTTTACAGCCTATTTGTTTTTCTCTGACTGAGGTGAGAAATAAAGATTAATTTAGCCTTTATACCTCACTTTTCTCTAGCAGGAAGAGGCGAATGGCACGGACTCACCAGCTGTGGTTGAAGGAACGGTGTTGGTTGCCAGAATAGGTGCTACCGTTGCTGCAGCCACGGGTGTACCAGAGCTGAAGATAGTTTTCTGTGGGGAGAATCCCACAGCAGAGTTATAAGAACATGTCCCACTCCAGTCTAAAAGCTATCACTGCCTTCAGTACTGCCACATGCTAGGCACGTTCTGCACAATTCTGGTTCTAACCCCACCAAGAACACAGACAGTTTTTCATCTCTCATCTTACCTGAGCCATCGTATGAAGCTGCTGTTTTGGTGTCCCTAATGCAGGGTGAGATGGTAGGGTGATTCTTGTTGTTACGTCTCGTGACTGGGCAGGACGCTGAATACTAATTGCTGCAGATGGTGGATGCTGGATAGACAAAGTTGGCCTACTGAAAATATAACAAAGACATTATGATTTATAACTTGTCCACAGGCACAATGCAGGCAGTCAAGGACGTTTATTATCTTGTTGCTAGATTACAGCCATACAAGTTGTATATTTTCATAGGTCTATAAAGTCACAGTTAAGCCAAAAATTGGTCTTTAATCTCACCAACGAAGAAAACGGCCCAGTGAGTTTCTCTCCTAAAAGTTTCATTTTATAAGGTATCGATTTGTACTACAAACTGAAAAAATTCTTAGTTGTTCTCAGCATCTTTAACATAATCCACACTCCATGACAATTCTGGGTAGGCATTATTACAACAGTTGCATTTCACTCTGTGGAAAAATCTGAAGATACACAATAAGGTTCTCACATTGTAAGTTTCATATATTTCTCGAGGGAAAATTACAGAAAACCTTGATCAATAGCAGCTTCATTTGTGATCCTTGAAGCACCAACTTTCCCCCAATGTTATTATCATTCCTTACCAGATAGAAAAATGCTCTTCAGGCTGGGCACCCATAGCTCAGTGGTTAGGGCACTGGGCACACATACCGAGGCAGGTGGGTTTGAACCTGACCTGGGCCTGCTAAACAACAATAACAACTACAAAAAAAAATAGCTAGGCATTTTGGTGGGTGCCTGTAGTCCCAGCTACTTGGGAGGCTGAGGCAAGAGAATCGCTTAAGCCTAAGAGTTTAAGGTTGCTGTGAGCTGCGACACCATGGTACTCTACTGAGGGTAGACTCTGTCTCAAAAATGCAAAACAAAACAAAAGAAGAAGAATGCTTTTCAAATGATAAAAAGTTATACAGGTATGAGCAGTTAATGATTCACAGGGATATCAATACAGGATGTTAAATAAATTGGTGACAAGCTACTGAAATTATGTTAAGGGCAAAAACACTTGATGATATAACAAAGTTGGCTTTTCAAATCAGAGGCAGGAAAATAATCTACCTAATAATGGTGTTGAGAAGACTATGCAACCATTTGGAAAAAATCAAATTGAATCCATACTGCATATAGTACACTAGATAAACACTAAAGTGATCAAAGATTTAAGGCAACGAAAATATATATGAAGAAACAATGGGGGAAATTCTCTTATAACCTTGGAGTGGGGGAGCACTTTCTATTTTAAAATCCAAAAGCTATAAAAGAGAAGACTGATATATTTGACTATATGAACAAATAATCTATACTATAAGTAAATTCAAAAGACTCAAAGACAAAAATATAATCTTCCTATTTTGCTAAGAACTCCTAGAAATTGAGAAAAAGGATAGCCCAATAAAAACTGGGCAAAGGAAATGAAAACACAAATGGTCCCTTAACAAAACAAAAAGATGCTTCGTGCTTGCTTTGGCAGCACATATCCTAAAACTCAAACAATATGCAGAAGACTGGCATGGCCCCTATGTGAGGATGACACACAAATTCACAGAGCATTCTATATATTTATTTTTAAGAAAAGGACAAGAAAAGATGCTCATCCTCACTCTTAAGAACAGAAATGCAATTTAAGATACACTGAAATATTGTTCACCTATCAGATTGAAAAAAAAACTGTAAACACTATTATAAATCCTAAGGCAGGTGATTAGATGGTAGATATCAAATTTACAATTGAATATCTGCTTTGATCACTATGGGGAAAAGACCCTTCACATATTCTTGGACACATGCACAATGACAAAAGTATCAGGTTATTCACTGTGATATATTCTCTGATCATACGGACTAGGAACAACCTCAAGTCTACTCACACAATATACTGCTATATTCTCTCTAAAAGAGCAATGAAACAATGTGCTGTATTTTATTTATTTGTTTTTTATAACTAGATAATCAGTATCAATATATGTTGCTGTGTTTTAAAAAAGAGAAATATATAAACTATTCTTTTGAGTAGAAAGTTAAGAGAACGATATCTGAATTTGACTATATTTACATAAAGAAATGCTACAAGCATAGTCTAAATTTCTTAGCAGGTTACCTTCGAAGGGCAATGTGGCCTCATACATGAGGCACAGAGGAGTGCACTCCCTATTGTAAGTATTTTCATGCTTTTATATTTTGGAACCAGGTGGCTATAAATTAGGAAGAAGCAAATATGGTAAAATGAGCTATAAGGTGACAACTTGATTGGGGCCGTATGTCTCCAGCTAACCGATATTTCATGATAAAGCGCCTTCTCAAAGAGCTTTAGCAAATCAGACCTGGTGGGATATCAATAAAAAAAGCTTACAATTGGATAAAAAGATGATTTTCTCCCCCCACAGAAAGAGAACGAAATGGGTTATTATTCTAGTTTACAGGAAAGCCACCACAAAGATAGCAATGGAATTTGGTGGAACTTACTTGGGAGAAAATGGACTAGTAGAGACTGGACTTTTTTTCTTTTTTTTAGAGACAGAGTCTTATTTTGTCTCCCTTGGTAGAGTGCCTTGGTGTCACAGCTCACAGCAACCTCCAGCTCTTGGGCTTAGGCGATTCTCTTGCCTCAGCCTCCCAAGTAGCTGGGACTACAGGCACCTGCCACAACGCCTGGCTATTTTTTGTTGCAGTTTGGCCAGGGCCCAGTTTGAACCCGCCACCCTCAGTATATGGGGCCAGCGCCCTACTCACAGAGCCATAGGCACAGCCATAGAGACTAGACTTTTAATAGTTGTTGAAATAGGTCACCAAGTCCACTATTATGAAAGCTACCCTCTAACAACACTTACAATTAAAAACATTCTGAGAGCCAGCAGTGGCTCACAACTATAATCCTGGGAGGCTGAGGCTGGTGGACCCCTGAGTTTGGGAGTTCAAGACCAGCCTGAGCAAGAACAAGACTTCATCTCTACTAAAAAGCTGCCAGGTGTGGTGGTGTGGTATGTGCCCACAGTCCCAGGTACTCGGGAGGCTAAGGCAAGAGTATCACATGAGTCCAAGAGTTTGAGGTTACTCCAAGCTACAATGATGCCAGACACTCTACCGAGGGCGACAAAAACTCTGTCTTAAAAAACAAAACAAAAACATTCAGAGACATAAACATATACATGATTATACTAATGACAAATTTCAAGATTGATGAACCTAATATAAAAACAATTTTGAAGATCCTTATAACAAAGAATGCTCACAGAATCACCTGGAAAGGATCTCAAATCAATTAAATGCACTCTTTTTTTTTTTTTTTTTTTTTGAGACAGAGCCTCAAGCTGTCACCCTGGGTAGAGTGCTATGGCATCACAGCTCACAGCAACCTCCAACTCCTGGGCTCAAGCGATTCTCCTGCCTCCGTCTCCCAAGTAGCTGGAACTACAGGCATCCACCACAATGCCTGGCTATTTTTTGGTTGCAGCCGTCATTGTTGTTTGGTGGGCCTGGGCTGGATTTGAACCTGCCAGCTCAGGTGTATGTGGCTGGCGCTCTAGCCACTTGAGCTACAGGCACCGACACAATGCACTCATATTTTAAAAGGTCTAGTGCACCCTGTATCCCCAACTACTTGGGAGGCTGAGGCAAGAGAATAGCTTAAAGCCCAACAGTTTGAGGTTGCTGTGAGCTCTGATGCCATTGCGCTCTACGGAGGGCGACATACGCTCTGCCTCAAAAAAAAAAAAAAAAAAATTGATTTTTTTGTAGTGCATACAAAAAAAAGATGTCTAGTGCATACAAAAATACATCCCTCAAAAATTTCATATTAAACATGAAGAATGCTTTCAAAAATTTTTAAAGCATAGACAATAGCAGTCATTGATTTTCATTTAATGAAAAATAACAAACATTAATATTTATATAATGCTGATTACATGCTTAGCACAATTTAAGTGCTTTACATATGTGGTAGGTCTTATGACAGCCACATTTTAGATGAGGAAATTGAGGCATTTACTATCTGACACAGCACACATCCACAAATATTCAGGGTACATCAACACAAAAATGTAACAGCATATGCCAAAGTACAGTACGTCCAAACACTGGGGCATAATGCAGCCACAACAATAGAATGAATAAGAGCACTATGTATTAATGTGGAGTTATTTCCAGAATATCATGGGTCATCATAAAATTTTTGAGATACACAAAAGTCAGGAAACATAAAATCTGTGAAGAAGAAAACAAATGAAGTCTTCCAAGCAATACCAATAACCTGAGCAAGCTGAAGTTTGCATGGATGAATCAGAAAGGACACTGTTGACTGTGTTTCTTGGAAGCGAAATAATGGACCATAACACAATCTGTCCCAAAGCTTTTGTAGTGACCTACATATCCAAAAAACAAACAAACAACAACAACAACAAAAAAAAAACAAACGCAAGGGATAAAACAGTACAGAGGATCCCAAATTAAAATTGTAATACTCAAGTTACCTTTGACTTCTGCAGTTACAAGAGATATAAAATACAATATACAAGATAACAAACGTTATTGGTCTATGTTGTAATTTTAATACAGTTTTTTCCTTTCTTAAAAGATGTATACATTTCGTGGCACCCTCTGTACATATAAATATGCTCTATTTTTTGTAGCAAGGGAGCAGAAATAAGGAATATGTGTTTATATTTATGTGCTTTTGCAAAAAGGAACTATGAGGAGGCACACACGAGAATAACAAAAGGGTGACATAGCAAGGGCAAACAGGAGCATCGCGAGAACAGGGAAACTCACAAAATCGAATTCCTTCTGAACCAAATACACGTTTGGTTTTAAACATGTTTTAAAAAGTTAAATTAAAAGAAGTAAGGCAAATAGTAAAGTTAAAAAAAAATCAGACAAACAGGCCAGGCATACCGATAACCCTAGCAATCTAGGATGCAGACACAGGAGGACCACTTGAGCTTAGGACAGCAGCTCTCAACCTGTGGGTCATGACCCACAGGAACTATATTAAAGTGCCGCAGCTTTAGGCAGGTTGAGAACCACTGGCCTAGGAGATCAAGACTATAAAAAGCAAGAGCAAGACCCTGCCTCTATTGAAAATAGGAAAAATTAGGTGGTGCCTGTAGTTCAGTCGGCAAGGCACTGGCCACATATACCTAGGGTGGCATGTTTGAACCCGGCTCAGGTCTGCTAAGCAACAATGACAACTCCAACCAAAAAATAGCCAGGCATTGTGGTGGGCTCCTGTAGTCCCAGGTACTTGGGAGGCTGAGGCAAGAGAATCACTTAAGCCCAAGAGTTAGAGGTTGATGCGAGCTGTGATGCCACGGGACTCTACCCAGAGCAACAGATTGAGACTCTTCTCTTATAAAAAAATAAAAAAAATAAAAAAATAAATTAGCCAGGCATGGTGGTTTGCACCTACAGTCCTAGCACTCTGGGAGGCCAAGGCAGGAAGATTGCTTGAGCCTAGGAGTTTGATGTTGCGGGGAGCTAGGGTGATGCCATAGCACTCTAGTCTGGCCAACAGAGTAAGACTGCCTAAAAGAGAAAAAAACAAAACAAAACAAAAAAACCAGATAAATTATCCTCACTGTATATTAAATTACTGAATGGATAACCAAAAGGTTACCTTAGAATAATATGGAAAATTGTTATTTGTGAGACAGTGATATTCCTCATTATATACCTTTTTTGTTTATATTTTGGAATATTAAACCAACCAAAATAAGGAAGGATTAAGGATGGACACTTCATATTTGTCAAAGGTAATACTCAATATGATGAGATTTCAATTATTAATATTTATGCACCCAACCAGAACGTGCCTCAATTTATAAGAGAAACACTAACAGACATGAGCAACTCGATTTCCTCCAGTTCCATTAGTAGTTGGAGATTTTAACACCTCTTTAGCAGTGTTGGATAGATCCTCCAAAAAGAAGCTAAGCAAAGAAATTTTAGATTTAAACTTAACCATTCAACATCTGAACTTAACAGACATATACAGAACATTTCATCCCAACAAAACTGAATACACATTCTTCTCATCAGCCCACGGAACATACTCCAAAATCGATCACATCCTAGGTCACAAGTCTAACCTCAGCAAATTTAAAAACATAGAAATTAATCCTTGTATCTTCTCAGACCACCATGGAATAAAAGTTGAACTCAACAACAACAGGAATGTGCACACCCATACAAGAATATGGAAGCTAAATAACCTTATGCTGAAGGATAGATGGGTTATAGATGAGATTGAGAAGGAAATTATAAAATTTCTGGAACAAAATGATAAGACACGAATTATCAGAACCTCTGGGATATTGCAAAGGCAGTTCTAAGAGGGAAATTTATAGCACTGCAAGCCTTCCTCAAAAAAACAAAAAGAGAGGAAGTTAATAACTTAAGGGACATCTCAAGCAACTGGAGAAGGAAGAACACTGCAACCCCAAACCCAGCAGAAGAAAAGAAATAACCAAAATCAGAGCATAATTAAATGAAATTGAAAATAAAAGAAGTATACAACAGATCAATAAATCCAAAAGTTGGTTTTTGAAAACGTCAATAAAATAGATAAACCTTTGGCCAACCTAACCAGGAAAAAAAAAAGAGTAAAATCTCTAATTTCATCAATCAGAAATGGTAAAGACAAAATAACAACAGACCCTTCAGAAATTCAAAAAATCCTTAACAAGTATTACAAGAATCTTTACTCTCAGAAATCTGAAAATCTGAAGGAAATCGACCAATACTTGGAAGCACGCCACCTACCAAGATGTAGCCAGAACAAAGTGGAAATGCTGAACAGGCCTATATCAAGTTCTGAAATAGCATCAACTACACAAAATCTCCCTAAAAAGAAAAGCCCAGGAGCAGATGGCTTTATGTCAGAAATTCTACCAAACCTTTAAAGAAGAACTAGTACCTATATTACTAAACCTCTTCCAAAATATAGGAAAAGAAGGAATACTACCCAGCATATTCTACGAAGCAAACATCACCTTGATCCCTAAACCAGGGAAAGAGGCAACAAGAAAAGAAAATTATAGACCAATATCACTAATGAATATTGATGCTAAAATACTCAATAAGATCCTAACAAACAGAATCCAACAACACATCAAAAAAAATTATACACTATGACCAAGTGGGATTTATCCCAGGGTCTCAAGGCTGGTTCAATATATGTAAATCTATAAATGTAATCCAGCATATAAACAAACTAAAAAATAAAGACCATGTGATTCTCTCAATTGATGCAGAAAAAGCTTTTGATAACATCCAGCATTCCTTCACGATCAGAACACTTAAGAAAATTGGTACAGGGAGGCACCTGTGGCTCAGCGGGTAGGGCGCTGGCCCCATATGCCGAGGATGGTGGGTTCAAACCCCGCCCCAGCCAAACTGCAACAGCAACAACAACAACAAAATAGCCGGGCGTTGTGGCAGGCGCCGGTAGTCCCAGCTACTCGGGAGACTGAGGCAAGAGAATCGCCTAAGCCCAGGAGTTGGAGGTTGCTGTGAGCTGTGTGACGCCACGG
>CAUYPK010103935.1:0-13007 GCA_963574355.1 Loris lydekkerianus
AAGCCCAAGAGCTGGAGGTTGCTGTGAGTCCTGTGACGTCACAGCACTCCACCGAGGGCGGTAGAGTGAGACTGTCTCTACAAAAAAAAAAAAAAAAAAAATAGCCAGCATTGTGGTGGGCACCTGAGGTCCCAGCTACTTGGGAGGCAGAGGCAGGAGAATGGCTTCAGCCCAGGAGTTGGAGGTTGCTGTGAGCTGTGATGCCATAGCACTCTACCCAGGGGGACGGCTTGAGGCTCTGTCTCCAAAAAAAAAAAAAAAAAAAAAAAAGTGAGACTTTGTCTCAAATAAATACATACAAATTTTTTTAAATTAGAAAAATTCGCTGGCATGGTAGCACACACCTGTAGACCCAGCTACTGGGGAGGCTGAGGCAGGAGGATCATTTAAGCCCAAGAATGTGAGCTTGCTGTGAATTATGATGATGCCATGGCACTCAACTCCAGGGTGGCAGTGAAATTCTGTCTCAAAAGAGAGAGAGTGAGAGAGAGATAAGACTTGGAAGAGGTGAAAAATTTCAGATTGGCACTGATTTAGAGAATTTTCAAAAGAGCGATTTTGGTAGGCTGAAAAAACTATAGATAACATGGGATAAGCAGTTAAGGAGAAATGGGAAGTGAGAAAGTAGAGGCAGCAAATGTGACTTCTTTGAACTTTGGCAATGAAAAAAAGGGTATAGGAGGAAAGTGGTGAAAGGTTTCCTTTGTAAGATGAATTGGGGAAATTGAGCTTGGTTGTAGGTTGGAAGGGAAATTCAATACAGACAAAAAGCTGAAGGTGAAAGAAGAGAGGACAAATGACAAAACAAGGTCCTAATATCAGAGATATTGCTGGGGCAATTAACCTTGAAAAGATACAAAATATTTCTGTGATGAGAACTTCCAGGCACATGAGGAAAGAATCTCATGTTCTATTTCAGATGATTTATTTTTTCCCGTTACGTAGAAAATCTCACCCTGTTTTATTTTTTTTTTCTTGGTCCTGTGTCAATTAAGCCAGTTTCAGACTAGCTTGCAACATGGCCTATTTAGTAAAGAACACGGCTCAAGTAGAGTGGGAGTTATGTAATTACTTCCCTAGTATTCCTGCTGGGGAGAGCTGCTTGTTCAACCACTTCAGATTTAATATCACAATACTCTGAGACTGGCTCTTCAAAAATAGCATTTTAATTTGAGTAGATGTTGACTCCTACCACTTTCCCAACTCAGACATTGTGAAAGTCATGAGTAAAGCAATAAAACTTTGGGCAGTGCCTGTGGCTCAGTGGGTAGTGTGCCAGCCCCATATACAGAGGGTAGCAGGTTCGAACCCGGCCCTGGCCAAACTGCAACAAAAAATAGCCAGGCCATGTGGTGGGTGCCTGTAGTCCCAGCTACTTGGGAGGCTGAGGCAAGAGAATTGCCTAAGCCCAAGAGCTGGAGGTTGCTGTGAGCTGTGATGTTACAGCACTCTACCAAGGGCAATAAAGTGAGCCTCTGCCTCTAAAAATAAAAAAAAATTAAAAAGGAGAAAAGAGACTAGCAGGTATCATTGGAGAATGGAGGGGTAAGTGATACAGGATTTCAGCACTCAGGGATAGACAGGGAGCTCTCATTCTCTAGGCCCAGGTGATCCTAGAGATCAGACCCCTATTTCCAGGCACAAGCAGACTTCCTTTTGGGGGGCACACCCTCTGGGCTCTGATAAGATCATAAATAAAGCAACCTGACACGGTTTTTTTCTTTTTCTTTTTAGAGACAGTCTCACTTTGTGGCCCACCCTCGATATAGAATGCCATGGAGTTACAGGTCACAGCAACCTCCAGCTCTTGGGCTTAGGCGATTCTCTTGCCTCAGCCTCCCGAGTAGCTGGAACTACAGGCACCCGCCACAACACCTGGCTATTTTTTGTTACAGTTTGGCCGAGGCCGGGATTGAACCCGCCACCCTCTGTATATGGGGCCAAGGCCCTCCGCGGTGAGCCACAGGCGCTGCCCAGCCTGAGATGATTTTTTGGGTGGTTCCACCTTCAGGGGCACACATCCCAATCCTCCTTTCTCAGAGACAAAGACGGTAAAGGACCTGATAACCTCGCCCTAGTGGAGGAGGAACTACATTCATTCATTTGTTAATGTACTCATCAACTTTGAAAAGATGTTTTCCCATCTACCAACTCCTGGTCACCAGTAATTCTCTAGACCTAATACCCTTAGATAAAGAGCCCACAGAGAGACTCTCCAGTTAGTTCAGTTCTTTCCCCCTTTCAGAAGCTCTGGTGCTTTTCACTTCTTTTGTATTCCTTTCTAACTTCCAATAAAAGTCCTATCTTACCATTGATCAGTAGTCCATGGGTTCATTCCTTGAATCCAGAGACCAAGGACCTACTGAAGACCGAAATTCCGGTATCAGAAGGAGGGTACAATGGAGCAAATGGGAGGGGATATGAGGGAGATTTCTGGTGTAGCAGAATTAGATTACCTAATGTTATCTTTCTTGATCCAATAGTAGTTACATAGATGCGTTCAATTGGTGAAAATTTGATGAAATGTCTATCAATTGTGCATTTATTTGTATTCATGTTATACTAAAGGATTTTTTCTAAGTCAGGGATTTTTATTTCTTTTCTCTTTCTTTTCTTTCTTTTGTGAGACAGAGCCTCAACCTGTTGCCCTAAGTAGAATGCCATGGCATCACAACTCACAGTAACCTCCAAATCCTGGGCTTAAGCGATTCTCTTGCCTCAGCCTCCCAAGTAGCGGGGACTACAGGCGCCCACGACAATGCCTGGCTATTTTTTGGTTGTACTTGTCATTGTTGTTTGGCAGGCCTTGGCTGGATTTGAACCTGCCAGCCCTCATGTATGTGGCTGGTGCCTTAGCTGCTTGAGCTACAGGTGCCAAGCCAAAATCAGGGATTTTTCAATCTTATACTCATAATAGGTTTGAATGAAGATAAAATCAAAACTATAATTTGTCATTTTCCTCTGATTTATCTAATTAGTAAAATTATCTATGCTTCTCATTTATTTCTTCTTTCAAAGTTTAGTTGCCCAATTCTCTACATCAGGCATCCTCAAATTTTTTAAACAGGGGGCCAATTCACTGTCCCTCGGATCATTGGAGGGCCAGACTATAGTTAAAACAACAACAACAAAAAAACTATGAACAAATTCCTGTGCACACTGCACAAATCTTATTTTGAATTAAAAAAACAAAATGGGAACAAATACAATCACACCGCTGCATGTGGCCTGCAGAACACAGTCTGAGGACCCCTGTTGTACATCTTGAAAAAATTTTTTTTCTTTTTTTTTTTTTTTTTGAGACAGAGTCTCACTTGGTCACCCTCAGTAGAATGCCACGGCATCATAGCTCACAGCAACCTCAAACTCTTGTGCTCAAGCGATTCTCTTGCCTCAGCCTCCCAAGTAGCTGGGACTACAGGCACCCGCCACAACACCTGGCTATTTTTACAGACGAAGATCTTGCTCTGGTTCAGGCTGGTCTCTAGCCCATGAACTCAGGCAATCCACCTGCCTAGGCCTCCCAGAGTGCTAGGATTATAGAGGTAAGCCACTGCACCCAGCCTGCATCTTGAAATATTTTAGATTTCCAAAAAAGCAAAAAACAAAAAAGCAAAAGAAACAAGGCCAATATTTTAATGATTTCCACACAACAAAATATTACACTAATTTCTTCCAGGTATTGGTTGATTTCTTTCAGATTTTCATATTTGTGAGGGTAGAGTTTCTTGTAGTATTTGTTAAGGATTTTTTGAATTTCTGAGGGGTCTGTTGTTATTTCCTCGTTACCATTTCTGATTGATGAAATTAAGAGATTTCACTCTTTTTTTCCTGGTTAGGTTGGCCAAAGGTCTATCTATTTTATTGATCTTTTCAAAAAACCAACTTTTGGATTTATTCATCTGTTGTATAATCCTTTTGTTTTCAATTTCATTTAATTCTGCTCTGACATTACTCAGCAATAAAAAACACAGCAGGAGGAATCACACTACCAGACCTGAGACTGTAGTATAAATCAATAGTGATCAATACAGCATGGTATTGGCACAAAAACAGAGAAGTAGATGTCTGGAACAGAATAGAGAACCAAGAGCTGAATCTAGCTACTTACCGTTATTTGGTCTTTGACAAGCCAATTAAAAACATTCAATGGGAAAAAGATTCCCTATTTAACAAATGGTGCTGGGTAAATTGGCTGGCAACCTGTAGAGGATTGAAACTGGACCCACACCTTTCACCATTAACTAAGATAGACTCACTCTGGATAAAAGATTTAAACTTAAGACATGCAACTATAAAAATACTTGAAGAAAGTGCAGGGAAATCTCTTGAAGGAATCGGCCTGGGTGAATATTTTAGGAGGAGGACTCCCCAGGGAATTGAAGCAGTATCAAAAATACATTCCTGGAACCTGATCAAACTAAAAAGCTTCTGCACAGCCAAGAACATAGTAAGTAAAGCAAGCAGACAAGCCCTCAGAATGGGAGACAATATTTGCAGGTTATACCTCCGATAAAGGTCTAATAACCAGAATCCACAGAGAATTCAAATGTATTAGCAAGAAAAGAACATGTGATCCCATCTCAGGGTGGGCAAAGGACTTGAAGAGAAAGTTCTTTAAAGAAGACGGATGCATGATCTACAAACACATGAAAAAAAAAGCTCATCATCCTTAATCATCAGAGAAATGCAAATCAAAACTACTTTGAGATATCACGTAACCCCAGTAAGAGTAGCCCACATAACAAAATCCCCAAACCAGAGATGTTGGTGTGGATGTGGAGAAAAGGGCACACTTCTACACTGCTGGTGGGAATGCACACTAATACGTTCCTTCTGGAAGGATGTTTGGAGAACACTTAGAGACCTAAAAATAGACCTGCTATTTGATCCTATAATTCCTTTACTAGGTTTATACCCAGAAGACCAAAAATCACAATACAACAAAGACATCTGTACCAGAATATTTATTGCAGTCCAATCCATAATTGCTAAGTCATGGAAGAAGCCCAAGTGCCCATCGACCCACGAATGGACTAGCAAATTGTGGTACATGTACACCATGGAATATTATGCAGCTTTAAAGAAAGATGGAGACTTTCCCTGTTTCATGTTTACATGAATGGAGCTGGAACATACTCTTCTTAGCATAGTATCTCAGGAATGGAAGAAAAAGTATCCAATGTACTCAGCCCTACTATGAAGCTAAATTATAGCTTTCACATGAAGGCTATAACTTAACTATAGCACAAGACTATGGGGAAAGGGCCAAGAAAGGGGAAGGGAGGGGGGACGTTTGGGTACAGGGAGGGTAAGGGGTGGGGCCACATCTATGGTGCATCTTAACTATGGGTACAGGTGATTGCACTAATGTACACAGCAATGATTTAACAATAAAAAATAATAATCTAACCAGTCTTTAGACAGGTGATTTCTGATTATCCTTGAATAAATTCCCTTTTAAGTAGGTTAACATCAGAATGGAATTCATGTTTTTTAATTGGCAATTTTTAAGACAGGCAGAGATGCAATTTAAATACTTCTGCCATACAAAACATGTACCTTACCCTCCCCTTTTTTTCCCTCAAAGCTAATATTTCCATTTTCTCTAATAGGCAATTAAAAAAAAAAATATATATATATATATATATAAAACAAATAAATAAATAAATGAAAACCCATGGTAACACTGACCAAAATGAGAGAGGGAAAAACATACACATAGACTTGGCGCCTGGTGCTCAAGCGGCTAAGGCGCCAGCCACATACACCTGAGGTGGCCTGTTCGAATCCAGCCCAGGCCCGCCAAACAACAATGACAGCTGCAACAACAAAAAAAATTAGCCAGGCGTTGTGGCGGGCACCTATAGTCCCAGCTACGTGGGAGGCTGAGGCAGGAGAATCGCTTGAGCCCAGGAGTTGGAGGTTGCTGTGAGCTGTAATGCCATGGCACTCTACCAAGGGTGACAGCTTGAGGCTCTGCCTCAAAAGAAAAAAAAAGAAAAGAAAAGAAAAGAAAATATACACATAAAATATCAATGTCAGGAATCTAAAAGAGGAAATCACTACAGATCCTTCAAATATTATGAAATAGTAAGAGGACATATTATAAACAACTTTACACCAACATAACTTGCAATTTGGATAAATTGAATAAATTTCTAACAAAATTTACTAAACCAGATAGAAGAAATAAACAATTCAAAAAGCATTGTATTTTCTTTTAATGATACATATTTTGGAATTTAAAAAATTCCCTACAGTTCTAAACATGGTAGAGCCGTACTTCTGCCATAAATAACTATACAACTACACAAAATATACAAAGTTCTTTTTCCAGTATTGGGTAATAGGTAGCACAGAATTGTGATGCCTGAGAGAAGAGAAAACCATGTGAGCTCCGTGTCCTATACCACAACACAGAGATAGTAGAGTTCAAGAAGCACACTACAGGCTCATTAAGCAGAGAAGGCAGAGATTAGATTTTAGAGCTTCTGAGACAGCTGAAATATGTGGGGCAGGTTACTGAAAAAGAGAGAGCTGCATAGAGAAGGCACTCCAGAAATCCACACAGGAGTCCCTTGACATCTAACTGCTCAGCTGAGAATATGGACAGATGAGAGTGTACAAAGCCTGGTAGAGAACAGATATTGGAGAGCTATGAGCTGTCAAGAGAAAGACTCCAGAGGTCTCACTCCCAGTACTGGGAACATAGGAGTTCCAATACACTAGAGCAGCTGAACAATGTTGAATTCACTTGATACCTCAGAAAGCCCCCATTTTAGAAATAGAGCTATTCTCTTTTAAGATTATACCTAGTAAAAGTGTGAAATAATTTAGACTAATGCTATGGTAACTTAAAACAAGCCCCAAGGTAAAATGTCAAGCTAATTCACTAGTAAATTCTTTGCCTATTAAAACAAACCTCAATAACTTCTAAAGGAAAACTATATAATTCCAACAAAATAGCATCCACAATGTATCACGTATAATCAAAAATCATTGACCAGATAAAGTACCAGTAAGATGTAACTCATAATCAGAAAAAAAGAATAACAGTTAAGGAAAACAAACCTAGAAATGATAAAGATGTTAAAATTAACAGACAAAGGTGTTAAAACTGCCATTATCTATATGGTCAAATATGTTCAAGGACTTAAAGGGAAAAACTAAACATAGTAAACAAATAGAGGAGTTTATCAGTTAAAGGGAAACTATAGTAAAGGACTAAATGAATATTCTAGAATTGGAGAACACAACATCAGAAGTGAAATTTTTACTGAATGAGTTTAAGGGCAGATTGGACCCTGTAGGGAAAAAAGAAAAGATCACAACTATCCAAAGTGAATCATAAAGAAGAAAAAGATTAGAAAAACTGAAGAGAGCCCATGTGACCTGCAGGACAATAAACAGTCTAACACATATATAACTAAAGCCCTAGTAGGAAATACTGTTGCAGGAAAAAAAGTGTGATAAATTAATAGCCCAAACATCTTCAAATATAATAAAGAAATATCAACTCACAGATTCAAGAACCTCAAATGTTAAAAATCAAAGATAAATAGAAAAATTCTAAAAGTAGTCAGAGAAAAATGAAACACTGAATGAAAAAAAATTTAATGAAACAATGGTAAAACACTGACTTCTCATCATAATTAATGCAAACCAGGAAACAATGGAACAACATCTTCAAAGTACAAAGGGCCAGAGGTTACTACCAACCTATAACTAATTCAATGTCCAGGAAAAGTATTCTCCAAAAATAAAGGCAACCACCACAAACATCCAGGGATATTTAGATGAGTGGATAATTGAGGACTAGGACCTGAAAAGTGCAGGATGAACATAGAGCATCTTATAGAACCAGAAAGTACTGATAAAGGCGGAAAGACTGGAAAATCACCATTTCACAACCAAAAGGGTAAGACCTCATTCAGGAAAATAGGTGCTAAATCTAAGAGAGAAGATTTGATGAGGAGCAGAATATTTACATAGTCTTATAATTTCTCCCCAAGATGGCTTATTTGTTGCAAGAAAAAAAATTAAGTGGATAAACATCTATTGCTGGGCAAGAAATATGAACAGAACCTTCTCTGAAGAAGACAGATTAATGGCTAACATATTAAAAAATGCTTATTGTCTCTAATCATCAGAGAAAGGCAAATAAAAAACCACCCTGAGATATCACCTAACCCCCGTGAGAATAGCCCACATCACAAAGTCCCAAAGCCGCATCTGCTGGTGAGGATGTGGTGAGAAGGGAACATTATACTGTTGGTGGAACTGCAAACTAATACAGCCTCTTTGGAAACAAGTGTGGAAAATCCTCAAAGAACTCAAAGTAGACCTTCCATTTGATGCTGCAATCCCATTACTAAACATCTACCCAGCAGAAGAAAATATCATTTTATCATAAGTACATTTGCACTAGACTGTTTATCACAGCTCAATTTACAATGGCCAAGATGTGGAAACAACCTAAATGTCCATCAACCCAGAAATGGATTAACAAACTGTGGTATATGAATATCATGAAATATCGCTGAATGTATATTCAGTCATAAGAAAGATGGAGACTTTATATCTTTTACATTAACCTGGATGGAGATGAAACACATTCTTCTTAGTGAAGTACCACAAGAATGGGAAAGCAGAAAAGGTCAAGAGCAAGATGGCAGTTGAGTAACAGCTTCCTTGCATCTGGGTACCATGATTCTGGGGAGATAAGACTCCAGGCATCTCTGGCTGGTGGGATCTGCCTATAATCATTCCTTTGAGGATACAGGGAGTCAGCAAGAGACTTCTGGACCCCAAGAGGAGGACAAAAAACAGTGGAAAACTGGCAAGTAATAGCATGTGTTAGATTAGTCTAATCCCACCAACAGCTGTAAGTGCAGTAGCAGCGAGACTGCAAACCGGAAAGGCCTTACCTATGAACTGTTTTGGTGTTTTTGGACTTGGCACTCAGTTGAACTGCCTTGGGGAGAGCTTGAGCAGGAGTGCAGAGAACTTTGGGCATTGTCTAGGGCCCCAGACTGAGCCGCTGAGCCGGCCGGACGGAGCTAATAGTGTTTGGCTGTGGGCCGCAGGGAGCCATTGTGAGAGAACTGCCCTAATAAGGTCCGCCCTCAGGGTTGCAGAGCAAGGTTCAGGTGGGAGCTAGTAACCTAGTGACTGAGCAGCCTAAAGGTGGGGTCTGAGCCACCTTACAGCCCTAACCCTCAGGGGCAGAGTGAGACGGATTTTGGCACACTGGGTAAGTGGATAGCCACTTCAGCAGTGATTCCAGTGATAAGCGCTTTCCTGAGAAAGCTTCTGCTTAGCATGTTTAGAAGCTTAAAGTGCCTTTTAAGAGGGCTAAAGAGAGACTTAGGGTGTCTACCCTGTAGGGTTTGAGAAATCAGTGGAGGACTCCAGTCGTATCAGCACTGTGATAAACATCTCATACCCCAGGGAAAACCATCTGTTGCCCAGACAATATTCAACAAGATATATATATACTGCTTTGTTTTTGGTTGGTTTTTTGTTGTTGTTGTTTTTTGTTTGTTTTTTGTTTATTTTGATGTTGTTGTTGTTTTGTTTTTTAATTTCAACCTTTTCTGTACAGACTTTTTTCTTTTCTTTCTCCAGTTTTTTAGTTAAATACAATTTCCCATTGCTGCCTTTTTCAATAACTAGAACTTCATTTTTGCTAGTGTTTCTACCTATATTATTTGGTTTTTCACCCAATTTTATCCTGTAAAGGTTTCTGTTTGCTTGTTTTGGTTTGATTTATAGTATTTTTGTCTTTCCTGTCTACTTGGTGGATGTGAGGTACTGTGTCTGATCAGGTTAGCAAAGAGCTGCTGACCTCAAGGGAACCACCCAACCAGCCACCACCTGAGATTGGGGTTTTTTAAGGTTGTGTCAAAGTACCCTACTGTACACATACATTGCTCTGTCTCCCTCTTTCTGTGCCTCTCTTATTTTTGTCAATATTCCCTTTTACTCACCTCCTTTCTTTTCTCTATTTTCTTTTTGTTCTTTCCTTCCTTCTTTCTTTCTTTCTTTCATCCCTTCTTGCTTTTCAACCTTCTCATCCTTCTGGTCCTATACCAAAAGGACTCATTGAAACCTTAGTCCACAGGCATGGGAATTTAAACAGAAAAAGGAAGTGAAAGGAAAATTAGGGCAAGGAAACAGATAAAAGAAATCACTCATGAGGAAGAATCAGCAGAAAACTCCAGGCAACATGAAGAACCAATCCAGAACAACCCCACTAAGGGACCATGAGGTAGCTACTGCAGAGAATTCCACCAATAAAGAAATGTTAGGAATGACAGAAAGGGAATTTAGAATACACATGATGAAAACAATGAAGGAAATGATGGAAACAATGAAGGAAACTGCTAATAAAGTGGAAAATAACCAAAAGGAAATCCAAAAACAGAATCAAATAAAAGATGAATGATATGAAGAATTTAGAAAGGATATAGTGAGCTGAAGGAACTGAAGCAGTCAATTAGGGAACTTAAAGATGCAATGGAAAGTATCAGCAACAGGCTAGACCTTGCAGAAGACAGAATTTTGGAGGTAGAGGACAAAGTTCTTGAGATAACTCAGATAGTTAAAGGGCAGAAAAGAAGAGAGAGAAAGCAGAACATTCACTGCCAGAATTATGGGACTTTATGAAGTGTTCCAAAATACGAGTTATAGGAATCCCAGAAGGGGAAGAAGAATGCACCAGGAAAATGAAAGCCATACTAGAGAATATTATAAATAAAAAATTTTCAAATATTACCAAAGATTCTGACACACTGCTTTCAGAGGGATATTGAACCCCAGGTCACCTCAACTCTAACTGAACTTCTTCAAGATATATTGTGATAAACCTGTCCAAAGTCAAGACAAAAGAAAAGATTCTTCAAGCTGCCAGGAGTAAGTGCCAGTTGACCTACAGGGGCAAATCCATCAGGGTGACTACAGACATCTCTAATGAAATTTGCCAAGCAAGAAGACAATGGTCATGTACCTTTAATCTACTTAAACAGAACAATTTCCAGCCCAGAGTTCTATATCCTGCTAAGCTAGCTTTAAAATTGATGGAGAAATCAAATCATTTACAGATATACAACATTGAGGAAATTTACCACAACAAGACCAGCTCTACAGGAAAAACTTTAACCTGTTCTACACACTGACCATCACAATGGATCAACAGCAAAGTAAGAACTCAGAAATTGAAGGACAGAACCTAACTTCCACACTGATGCAAAAGATAAAACTAAGCAACGGACTCTCACAAAATAAGTTGAATAGAATACTACCACACTTATCAATTATCTCAATAAATGTTAATGGCTTGAATTCCCCACTGAAGAGTCATAGATTGGCTGACTAGATTAAAAAACACAAGCCATCTATTTGCTGTCTGTAAGAAACAACCTGCCTTCAAAAGACAAATTAAAACTCTGAGTCAGGGGTTGGAAGACAATTTTTCAGACAAATGGAATTCAGAAGAAAAGAGGAGTTGCAATTTTATTTTCAGATACATTTGGATTTAAAGCAACTAAAGTAAAAAAAGACAAAGATGGTCACTTTATATTGGTCAAGGGAAAAATATAACAAGAAGACATTTCAATTCTAAATATTTATGCACCCAATTTAAATGCTCCCAGATTCTTGAAACAGACCTTACTCAGTCTGAGCAATATGATATCCGATAACACCATAATAACAGGGGACTTTAACACTCCTCTTACAGAGCTGGACAGATCCTCTAAACAGAAATTAAACAAAGATATGAGAGATTTAAATGAGACCCTAGAACAACTATGCTTGATAGACGCATATAGAACACTCCATCCCAAAGATAAAAATATACATTCTTCTAATCACCCCATGGAACATTCTCCAAAATTGATCATATCCTGGGACACAAAACAAATATCAACAGAATAAAAAGAATTGAAATTTTACCTTGAATCTTCTCAGACCACAAGGCACTAAAGGCGAAACTCAACTCTAAGAAAAATGTTTGACCCCACACAAAGGCATGGAAATTCAACAACCTCCTATTGAATGACAGATGGGTATAGGAAGAAATAAAACAGGAAATCATTAACTTCCTTGAGCATAACAACAATGAAGACACAAGCTACCAAAACCTGTGGGATACTGCAAAAGCAGTTTTGAGAGGAAAATTTATGGCTTTAGATGCCTATCCTCGAAAAACAGAAAGAGAGCACATCAACAAAATCACAAACCATCTTATGGAATTGAAAAAGAAGAATAATCTAAGCCTAAAATCAGTAGAAGAAAAGAAATATCCAAAATCAAATCAGAGATCAATGAAATTGAAAACAAAAGAATCATTCAGAAAATTAATGAAACAAGGAGTTGGTTTTTTGAAAAAATAAATAAAATAGAAAAACCATTGATCAGACTAACTAGAAATAGAAAAGTAAAATCTCTAGTAACCTCAATCAGAAATGATAAAGGGGAAATAACAACTGATGCCACAGAGATAGAAGACATCATCTCTGAATACTACCAGAAACTCTATGCCCAGAAATTTGACAATGTGAAGGAAATGGATCAATATTTGGAATCACACCATCTCCCTAAATTTAGCCAGGAAGAAATAGAGGTCCTGAAAAGACCAATTTCAAGTACTGAGATTAATCAAGCAATAAAAATGCTTCCAACCAAGAAAATGCCCTGGTCCAGATGGCTTCACATCAGAATTCTATCAAACCTTCAAGAAAGCGCTTATTCCTGAACTGCAGAAATTATTCCAAAAAATTGAGGAAGAAGGATTCTTCCCCAACATGTTCTATGAAGCAAACATCACCCTGAGACCAAAAACAGGAAAATACCCAACTAAAAAAGAGAATTTCAGACCAATTTTACTCATGAATATAGATGCAAAAATTCTCAACAAAATCCTAGCCAATAGATTACAGCTTATCATCAAAAAAAGTCATACATCATGATCAAGTAGGTTTCATCCCAGGGATGCAAGGCTG
>CAUYPK010103938.1:0-11359 GCA_963574355.1 Loris lydekkerianus
AAAAGAAAGAAAGAAAGAAAGAAAGAAAGAAAGAAAGAAAGAAAGAAAGAAAGAAAGAAAGAAAGATTGCCTGAAAGAATATTTTATGAGAAGGACCCCCTCCCCCTGCGGGCAATTGAAGCAACATGAAAAATACATTACTGGGATCTGATCAAACTAAAAAGCTTTTACACCACCAGGAGCACAGTAAGTAAAGCAAAAAGACAACCTTCAGAATGGGAGAAAATTTTTGCAGGTTATGCTTTTGACAAAGGTCTGATAGCTAGAATCTACAGAGATCTCAAACTAATCAATAAGAAAAGAACAAATAGCCCCATTTCTATGTGGACAAGAGACTTGAACTGAAACTTCTCTGAAGAAGACAGGCACATGGCCTACAAACACATGAAAAAATGCTCATCATCCTTAATCATCAGAGAAATGCAAATCAAAACCACTTTAAGATATCATCTAACTCCAGTAAGATTAGCCTACATCACAAATTCCCAAGTCTACAGATGTTGGCATGGATGCAGAGAGAAGGGAACACTTCTACAATGCTGGTGGGAATGCAAGCTAATACGACCATTTTGGAAAGAAGTTTGGAGAACACTCAAGGAACTAACAGTAGACCTACCGTTTGATTCTGCAATTCCTCTACTAGGTATATACCCTGACAATCAAAAATTATTTTACAACAAAGACATTTGCACCAGACTGTTTATTGTAGCCCAATTCATAATAGCCAAGACATGGAAACAGCCCAAGTGCCCATCAACCCATGAATGGATTAACTAATTGTGGTATATGTACAGCATGGAATACTGTGCAGCCATAAAAAGATGGAGACTTCACATCTTTTCTGTGTACATGGATGGAGCTGGAACATATTCTTCTTAGTAAAGTATCTCAAGAATGGGAAAAGAAGTGTCCAATGTACTCAATACTACTATGAAATCAATATATAATCACCTACACATTCATATGAATGGCAAAACATAGCTGTAGTCCAGAAAGTAGAAGGGAAGAGGAGAGAGAGAGGAGGGGAGGGGGAGTATGAGAGGAGGGAGGGTATTTGGGGCGACCTCACCTAATGTGCATGATGCAATGGTACATTTCAAAACTATTAAGAAATGAGTATAATTGTGATGGATGTGTCAGGTCAATGTAAGCATTTCACATTGTATATCAAAGCAGTATACGCTGAACCCCATAAATGCATCAATATACAAAGTTACCGTTTAATAAAATAATAATAATAATTATAAAATTTCAAATTATGCCAAAACCACAATGAGGGCCAGGTATAAATGTTCACACCTATAATCATAACAAAAAAAATTTTTTTTTGATCTACAAGGATGAATAAAGACCACCAGAAATGGTAAATATGTAGGTAGGTATAAAATATTATCTTTTATTTTTCTTTAATTATACATGAAGAAATCAATGTTTAAAGCAAAAATTATTGTTGAGTCTTTAATTAATTTAGAAATATTAATAAAATATATGTTCACAACTACACAATTGAGAGAAATGAATGGACTTATACTCTCATAAAGTTATTTATGTGAAGTAAATATTAGTGCTAAGGGTCTGTTATAAGTTAAAGATGCATGTGATAACCCTTAAGTAACCACTAAAAATAGTACAAAATTATAGCTAAAAAGCTAACATAGGTATTAAAATAAAATACTAAAAATGTTTGCATATTCCCAAATAAGTTATGAATGTGGATCAGAGGAATAATAAGCAAAGTGAACAAAAAGAAAACAAATAACAAACTATGTACTTATTATGAATTATATGGACAATTATATTAAGTAGAATAGACTAAAGAATAAAAAAGGCAAGATATGAGAACAAGGCTCAACAATTTACTAACAAAATGAGATTCACTTAAACATAAGAATGCAAATATAACAAACATATAATGACAGAAAATAAAACCTAACAATACTGTTGTGGCTATACAAGTATCTTCAAGGAAACTTTAAGGAAAATAATATCACATGAGATAAAGTAATAAATTTCATAAATACAGTGGCATAATAAATAATAATGTAATATGTGTATGCACCCCAAAACATAGCTTTAAGATGTATGAAACAAATGCAGACAGATCTGAGGGGAGAGACACATCCATGATCATAGTAGATGAATTTATAACTCCTCTCTCAGTAATTAATAGAAGAACTAAATAAAAAATCAGCAAATATTTAGCATGTTTTGATAATAATGTCTTACAAATGAATGTAATTAATATTTTATAGAACACTACACCTAATGGCTGCAGAATTCATATTATTTTCAAGGTTACATGGAATGCTTATCAAGGCAGACTATATTCTGGGCCATAAAATATGTGTCCATAAGTATAAAGAGTTTGAAATTGCACAGAATATATTTTCTAGTCACAATGAAATTAAATTAGAAATCAATAAACACGAAATACCTAGAAATACCTATAAATATCCCTAAACATTTATATATGAAATAACATATTTCTAAATAAGGTAGCTTTAACTTGTCACTGGCCTAAATATAATATTAATCAGAGATGAAATCACAAGAGAAATAGAATATATTTTTAACTGAAAATTATGTAATCACAACATATCAAAATGTGTGGGACACAGCTAGAGTAGGGCCCACAGGGAAATTTGTATTTTAAAGTGTTTATTTCTGGAGGGAGAATGAAAAAAAGTTCAAAGAGACTGTAGAATGGAAAGAAATGGCAAAAGTGGCATGAGCTCAGGGTGCAGATGTGGATAGTGAAAAGCCCGATCAGGTCAGGAATTGAATAAGGGGGTTTCAGAGATTCTGTATGTGGTAGAGGGTAGCTTAAATGATGTTTCCTGGTTGGAATGAGGAGATAGTATCACAAAGCTGTATTTTATAACAAGCATGAAAATTTTATTTAGAATTGCACGTGAGAGGTCAATAAAGATAACATTATTTTCTAAAGACACTTATATTTGTGAATTGCATGAACCAAGGAAGCAAGAATTCTTATTGAAGAATATTTTTAACACATGTATTTGAATAAAGTGATGATGAGGGATGGAGATGAAGAAAATAGAAAAGGGAGAAAGTCAAAGTTCTGTACAAGCCACTGCTTGGCCTCGGTTAGGAGTTTGGCTTTTATTCTAGTTGCAGTAAGAATGCAATAAGAGAGTCAAGCTGAGAAATGGCATGATTTGATTTACATTTTAGGAAGATAACTCTACTACTCTGTGAAGCACTGATTTGAGGTAGGGAAAATATTTGCATCAAGAAAGCACTACTTAGGAAATTTCATCAGTAGGCCAAGTTAGAGAAATAATAGTAGATGCAACTAAGATGATATAAAGAGAGAGAAGGTGGTATATATTTGAGGTAGAATATTAAGGGTTTTGTTATGGATTCAACATTACAAAAGAAATGAGAGAAAGAGAATGATTATGGAAGACTTATACATTTCTGGACTGAGAATCTGAATATATGTTGATGGTATTCACTCAATCGGAGAAGTCAAGGGAAGGAATACATGTTTGTAAGAAGAGTATATTATAAAAGGTCAGTTTGAGATATTAATTTTGAAAGTGCTAAGAGATTTCCAACTGTGGAATAGAAATAGGCAGTTGGATTATAGTATAAAAGCTATAGGCCAACCCAAGAGTGGAGATACAAATTTGGGAGCACATTACAGAGGAAGTGCTGAGGAAAAACAGGCAGTTGACAGGGAGGGTTGCTATGCAACAAATGTGGAAAGTCATCCAGCAAGGCAGAATTCATGTTGGCCCTTTGGGACTGAATGGTGTGGTCCTTCCTAGCATTAACTTTCTTTCATATGTAGGCTCCTGGCAGGAGCTGATGCCAGAGAAATGTTAAATGTGTAAATATCTGCCTTGGATTTTTGAAAAAGTATCAGTTTAATTTGAGTCATTTCACATCTGCATATAATTTTCTGTTTTTTTAAGTTTCTCCATTCATCCTGGAAGCATAGCAGCATGTGTGGCCTTGGATAGGACTCACTTACTACATTCTTCTTTTTGCAGTTGAGAAACCTGGCTCAGAGCACTCATGTGATCCAAGTGGGTTCACATAGCTAGGGACAGACAGGCCAGGCACTCCATCCCTGGCATTATGAATCCCACATCAGCTTCTTCTTGCAAGACCACATCTGCCTCATCCTCCAGACCAGGAAGGAATAAGAACAAACATTTACTGTGAACTAGGGCTCAGACACACAGGTGCCGGTTTGTCCTGACCACTCCAGCAGGCACTAGGAAAACCTCAGGGTCAGCATAATTTTGTCAGTCATTGGAAAGAGAGATGACAGAGCAAGAGTGGATCCCAGGAAGAAATTCCCACACTTGGATAGACCCACTTAGGGCAGACAAAGATAGGGGTTGGAACCTCTTCCTGTGTCCCCTGAATGCATAGTATGATCTTAGGGCCTCCGGGATCATAACTGAGATAAATGTTGAAATAGAGGAGGTCTATTGATCAGATGGCAGTTCCCAGGTCAGCACTAGCAGAACATAGGCTTTGGAGTCAGGGAGACCCAGCTCCAAATTTTACTTTTTATTTATTGGATCTGTGTTCTTATATAGTTCATGTAATGTGCCTGTGCCTTAGCCTCCTTATCTGTACAATGAGGATGCTGACATCCACCTTTTAGGGATGCTGTGAAAAGAAGAAAATCCCTGAAACAAATTCCACTGTGATGTACATGCTATGTCCTCTTCTTCCCCACCCAAGTGAGGATGGACAAAATGAGTTCATCTCTGGTCTGACACAAAAAGACATGGAAAATATAGGTAATTCATGAGTGAAATGCAAACATAAAACCATTCAGTGATCTCTGAGTTAATTGTCACACCCATTAACGTGTGTTCTCTCAGTCCCTCATTTTAATCAGCCTTAGAGCTTAGGAGATGCTCAGGAGGTATTTGATGTAGCACTTGTTCCAGTTAAAGGCATTCAAAATGATCATGCAATTTTTTTTTTTTTTTTTAACAAATCAAATGAGTCACCATGTTTCAGGTGTAGACATTCAGCAAAGATTCAGACTTAGGAGCCTGATATTTGATAATTAGACTATAAAAGATTAATGTATAAAATAAAAGCCAATTCATTAACATAAACTCATTTTGACTGGTTGGTGCTCACTCTTGTGTACCTTCTTTCCCAAAAAGGGAAAACAGGAAACTTGGAAGCCTCAGCATCTGAATGTGAGGAGTTGACTTGTCATCAAAGTGGCTGAAATTCTTAAGTTAGAATTCTCTATGTACATAAGCCATTATAGAGAATTTCTCCTTACAAATGCCAGTGTTCCTCATAAAACCTACCAAGTTTGAACAATGAAGAAATAGAAAAAGTATTAATAAATAGAACAATAATAATTAGTAAAGCGGTTGAATCATTGATAAAAAAAAAAAAAATCAAATCTCCCAATAAAGAAAAATCTAGGGCCAAGTGGCTTTTACTTTTGAGTTCTACTAAACAGTTAAAGAAAAAAATAATACCAATTTCTCTCAAAATATTCCAAAAAACTGAAGAGGAGGTGATTATTTCAAATGTATTCTATGAGGCCAGCATTATACTAATAAGAAAACCAGATAATGATACAAGAAAAAAAGAAACTACAAGCCAATATCCCTGATGAACATAGATGCCAAAATCCTCAACAAAATACTATCAAACTGTATCCAACAGCACATCAAAAAGGTTATTCACCATTATCAAGCTAAATTTATCCCAGGGATTCAAGAATGGTTCAACATACATAAATCAATAAGTATGATACATCACATCAATAGAATAAAGGACAAAAACTATATGATACATATAGAAAAAGTAATTTATAAAATTCAGCATTCCTTCATAATAAAACCTCCCCCAAATTATGTATAAAAGCAACATACTTCAACACAATAAAGAATAAGCTCCCATACTTAAGGGAGAAAATTGAATGTCTTTCTTATAAGATGTAGAACATGACAAGAATGTTCATGTTTACCACTTTTGTTCGATATAGCACTGGAAGTTCTACCCAGAACAATTAGGCAAGAGAAAGAAACAAAGTGTATCCAGCTAGAATATCTTCCCTTTTCATCTGGCTAAATTCTATCCCATACCCAAGACTCCATTCAGGAATCTACCCTTGCAAATTCTGATTTCAACTAGTTTGAGGCCACCATTATCAGAGTTCCTGGAAATGCATGTTGTGGCAAGAACTCATAAAGAGAATTGGATTGGAGAGCTTGCATGACTATTATCCACTTAAGGCTCTTTAAGGCTGTGGAAATGAATTTTTAGAAGTAATAAATTAGGAAAAGAAAAGAAGCAACTGCTTCTCTAGGTGAGAAGGAATTAGCAAAAGAACTTCAAAATTCAGAAAAATCAGAATGAAAGGGCACACACAAAAGAAAACAATAACTCTGTACCAATGGACCCAAGCAAAATGAGAATATTGAAATCACTGGTGGAATGATTTAGAATATGGATTGTAAGTAAACTTAATGAAATACAAGAGGAAATAGAAATCCAGTAGAAACTCACTAAAGAAATCAAATTATTTTAAAAAATCAAATGGAGCCTCTGGAAATGAAAAATTTATTCAAGGAAATACAAAACACAGTAGAAATGCCTTAAGAGTAGGCTAGATCATGAAGAAATAATCTCAGGGTAGAAGACAACACCTTTGACTTAAATAAACCAATCAAAGAGAAAGAACAGAGAAATGAAAAGAACAAACAGAGTCTGGTAGAAATATTGGATTATGTAAAAAGTCCTAACATAAGAATCAAAGGTATTCCTGAGGGAGAAAAAGAAAATACATAAGGGATGGAAATCTTGTTTGAGGGAATATTTTAGGAAAATATTACAGGTCTTGCTACAAATCTGGACATCTAGGTATTAGAAGCTCAATGGACTCCTGGAAGATTCATCACTGAAAAAGCAATCACCACAGCAGGTAATCATTAGACTGGCCAAAATGAACATGAAAGAAGAACTCCTATAAACTCTAAGGTAAAAGCATCATGTAACTTATAATGGCAAACCCATCAGACTAACTACAGAGTCCTCAACTGAGAAGTTACAAGCCAGAAGGGACTAGGGCTCTATTATTAGTATTCTCAAACAGAATAATGGCAAGCCTAGAATTTTGTACCCTGCAAACTAAGTTTCTTACATGTGGGAGAAATAAAGACATTTTCAGACAAGAAAATGAAGAGTGAATTTTTCAAGACTAGACCTGGCCTGCAGAAAGTACTCAGATCTGCATTATACACTGGTTAGCACAATAGACACCTACCAGTGTAAAATCTGCCAAATGCTAAAGTTTAGAACCCAGATACTACAAGGTCCCCAGAGGCGAAACAAAGCAGTAAATTTTTACACAACAGAATGAATAGAAATCTACTCCACTATCAATTATTTAAATAAATGTGAACGGATTAAACGTCATTCCTATGTATCTCAAGAGATATAGGCTGGCTTAATGAATAAAAACTTACAAGCAAAGCATCTTCTGTCTCCAGGAAACACATCTAATCCACAAGGACTCATTCAGACCCAAGATGAAGGGATGAAAGACAATACTCCATGCAAATCCAAGCCAAAAGAAAGTTGATGCAACCACTATCACATCAGATAACATAAACTTCAAAGAAACAAAAATAAAGAAAAACAAAGATTGTCATTATACAATGGCAAAGGGAATAATTCAACAATAAGATATAACAATTCTAAATATTTATGCATCTTGTGTGGGTGCACCCAGATTTATAAAGCAAGTCCTACAAGTTCTAAACAAGTAATAAACAGCAACATTGTAATAGCTGGGAACTTCAACACCCCACTGACAGAATTGGACAGATCCTTCAAGCAAAAAATAAAGAAATACAAGACTTAAATAAGACTCTATTGCAAACAAGCCTAACTGACATTTACAGAACATTCTACCCCCCAAACTACCTAAACTACTGAATATACATTCTTATCCCATCAGCACGTGGAGAACATTCCAAGACTTATCACATCTTAGGCCATAAAATACATTTTGAAAAGGTATAAATTATGTCATGTATCTTCTTTGACCACAGTGGAATCAAATTAGAAAGAAAGTTCAACAAAAACTCTCAATTGTATACAAAGTCATGGAAACTAAAGAAACTTACTCCTGAGTCATTATTAGGTCAAGAAAGAAATTAAGATGGAAATCATAAGATTCTTTTTAACTAAATGACAAAGAGGAAACAAGTTATCAAAATATGTGGTATTCAGCAAAAGCAGTCCTAAAAGGAAAATTCATAGTCTTAAATGCCTACATCAAAAAACCCAGAAAAATCACAAACCAACAATCTAATGAATAAACTTAAGAAATTGGAAAAGAAAAGTAAAACCTATCCCAAACCTAGTAGGAGGAAAGAAATAAATAAGGTCAGAGCAGAACTAAATGAAATTGATAACAAAACAATTATACAGAAAATTAATGAAACAAAAAAATTGGTTCTATGAAAAGATAAACAAAATCTATATACCTCTTACTAGATTAACCAAAAACAGAAAAGAAAGGACCATAATAAGCTTAATCAGAAATTAAAAAGAAGATATTACAACTTATAATGTTGTATTACAGCAGAAATACAAAACATCATATCTAAATACTATAAAAACATCAGTGTACATAAACCAGAAAATGTTGATGAAATGGACAAATTCTTGAAAATACACAACCTCCCTAAGTTCAATAATAAAAAATGAAACTTCTAGATAGACAAATGTCAAGCAACAAAAACCTTCCAATGAAAAAGAGCCACAGACAAGATAGTTTCATAGCTAAATTTTACCAGACTTACAGAGAGAAACTTGTATCCATCCTAAACAAATTATTTCATAACATCAGGAGGGAAATAATCTTTCTGAACTCATTCTATGAAGCCAGTATCACCTTCATCACAAAACTAGAAAAGGACACAACAAAAAAGAAAACTACAGACCAATATCCCTTATGAATATAGATACAAAAATTCTCAATAAAATTCTAGCAAACTGAATGCAGGGCACAATAAAAAAAAAAATCCACCACGACCAAGTGGACTTTATCCCAGTAATGTAAGGATGATTCAACATACACAAATCTATAAATGTAAATCACCACATAAACAGAAGTAAAAACAAAGACCATATGATAATTTCAAATAGATGCAGAGAAAGGATTTGACAAAATTCAACACTCTTTTATGATAAGAACTCTTAACAAAATAGGCATAGATAAAACACACTTCAAAATTATCAAAGCCATAAACAACAAACCCACAGTCAACCTCATACCAAATAGGGAAAAATTGAAAGCATTCCCATTTATATCTATAATTACACAAGGTTGTCTATAGATAGTCTATAAGTAGACTGTCATCATTTCTATTCATTATAGTGCTGGAAGTTCTACCCAGAACAATCAGCCAAGAGAAGGAAATTAAGGTTATCCAGATGGGAACAGAGGAGGGAGGTCAAACTATCACCCTTTGTTGATAATATGATCTTATATGTAGAAAACCCTAAAAATTTTGGCAAGAGACTCCTGGAATTGTTAAATAAATTCAGCAGAGTCTCAGGTTACAAAATTAATGTATACAAGTCAATAGCCTTCCTATACATCAAAAAAAACAAGTTGAGAATCAAATCAAAGACTCAAAGCCTTTCATAACAGTAACAAAGAAAATAAAATATCTAAATAAATATATTTAACCAAGGAAGTAAAAGACATTTTCAGGGAGAACTACAAGTTATTGAGGAAGGAAATGCAGAGTATTTAAACAAATCAAAAATATATCATACTCATGGATTGGCATAATCAACATTATTAAAATGTCTGTACTATTCAGTTTTGCAAGACTGGAAAACAGTTTTCTGTATAATTATTTTGTCTACAGATTCAGTGGAATCTCCATTAAAGCACCAACATCATATTTTGAAGAACTTGACAAAATAGGACTTTGCTTTATATGGAACTGTAAAAGAACTCAAATAGCCAAAGTAACCATAATTAAACAGGGCAAATTGGGAGGGATCACTTTACCAGATTTCAAGCTATACTATAGTGCTATAGTAACCAAAACAGCATGGTATTGTCACAGAAAAGAGACATAGGCCAATGGATCAGAACAGAAAACTCAGACAAATAACCATTCCCTTCTCATATTGCTGCCTGATCATTGACAAGGCAGACAATGACCTATACTGGGGAAAAGAATCTCTATTTAATAAATGGTACTGGGAAAATTGGATAGCACATGTAGAACATTGAAACAGGATGCAAACCTCTCACTACTCACAAAAATTAATTCACAATAGACAACATACTTAAACCTAAGCCATGGAACTATAGGAATTCTAGAGAAAAAATAGAAAAAACCTTGAAGATATTGGCCTAGGAAAAGAATTTATGAAGAGGATTCCAAAGGCTATTACAGCAATAACAAAAATTAACAAATGGGACCTGATCAAATTAAAAAGCTTCTGCACAGCCAGGGAAACAATCAATAGAGTGAATAGGATTCCTACAGAGTGGGAGAAAATATTTGCATGCTATACATCTGACAAAGGGATGATAAAGAACCAATTAAAAACTCAAGCAAATCAACAAGAAAAAAAAAATCAAATAACCCCATAAAAATAAGGGGAAAAGACATGGACAGAAATTTTCAAAAGAAGGCAGACTAAGGACCAATAAACCTATGAAAAAAGTTCAACATCTCTAGTCATCATGGAAATGCAAATAGAAACCACAATGAGGTATTGCCTGACTGCAGTGAGAATGGTTTTCATAAAAAAACCCCAAACAACAGATATTGGCATGAATGAAGAGTGAAGAGAACATTTATACACTTTTGGTGGGACTGAAAACTAGTACAAGCTCTATGGAAAGTTAAAGGGAGATATCTCAAAGAAATAAAACTGGACCTATCTTTTTTTTTTTTTTTTTTTTTTTTTTTTTTTACTAAATCATAGCTGTGCACATTGATATGATCATGGGGCATCACAGACCATTTGACACATTTTCATCACAATAGTTAACATAGCCTTCCTGGCATTTTCCCAGTTACCGTGCCAAGACATTTACATTCCACATTTACTAAGTTTCACATATACCCTTGTCAGATGCCCCTCAGGTGTAATTCCACCAGTACCCCTCCCTCCACCCACCTCCCCCCTCCCTACTCATACTTTCCCCTATTCTTAGCTTGTAACTGGGTTATAGCTTTCATGTGAAAGCCCTAAATTAGTTTCATAGTAGGGCTGAGTACATTGGGTACTTTTTCTTCCATTCTTGAGATACTTTACTAAGAAGAATATGTTCCAGCTCCATCCATGTAAACATGAA
>CAUYPK010103941.1:0-18194 GCA_963574355.1 Loris lydekkerianus
CCCTGTCTTAGGTTGACTGAACGCAGAGTGATCTTACCCGTCTTTGGGTACTATGAATATAATCCACCGTGCAGCCTCTCCATATCCTGTCTTAGGTTGTCCCAGCTTTGGGAGTCTTACCCGTCATTGGTGCTATGGAGAGCAGTGAAGAATAATAGTTGGATTCTTGGTTAATGAGCTGGTGATATTGGACCTCGACCTGATTTAACTGCCTCTAACCTTTTTTAAGGATACAGGGCCCAAAGGTGAAGGGTAAATAAGGGTAGCAGGGGAAGAAGGTAGGGTAAAAAACCATGTAGGCCTGTCCACAGGGGATTATCTTTTTACTTTGAATTCAAAGTATTCTGAAGGCCTCCTCCTCCCTACCTCTTTCTCATGTTTGATATTCTGCAGATTATTTAGGCAGGTGAATAATATCAAATTTTTATTTATGTTATCACCCCAGCTCCACATGACCTCATAGAAGAAAATGGAAAGAGTAATCCACATTGGTCAAGGAGTTAAAGACTGAACTTGATCCATAATTAAACATCACATTCATAAGGCTGAGAAAAGAGCTCACAGTGACCACTTATCTCAGATGTACCTTTACAAGACTTATCTCCATTTGAAAACTTATTTTAAAAATGTTTCCTTGGAAAATATGAATTATTCACCTCTTCAAATATTAATTTTTATTATATATTCCTGTGGTGTATTCTGTACAATGGGGTAGATAATTTTATGCAGATTTTTAATTAAGGTTAGTCAAAGCCACTACATTCATAGTAAGTTGACTCATACCACATATATACACTGTGTAACTTTGGCTCATTAGCTGGAATATGTAGCAAATTGCGATCAAAGCATCATTTCTTACAACATTTATGTTAATTGCAATACCATATACTATTTATTCCAGAGATGTGTAAAGGATTTTAAGATGAAAAATTATACTTATGGTAATTTGGGGGCTTTTCTTTTCTGAGTATTTCCTTTGGAGGTATGTGTGCCATGAAAAAACATTAAGTACAAAAAGGCTCAGGGCATGAACAAACACTTCGTTCTTAATAATCCTTATCATATTCAATGCTACTGCCATATGAGCATATTGTCATTTCTGCTTTTTACTTTTATAAAAAAGACCTATTTGCATAATTATGTAAAGTGCAGTCTCTCTTTCAGTTTGTTCTTGGATATGGAGCACTTAGCATTGCATATTGCTACGGGAGATAAGCCTCTGTAGATAGTCATGATGTTTGGATCTGAAAAAAAAATGTATGTGTGTTTCTTCTCTTTTCTCTAGTTTTTTTTTTATGAAGAAGAAAGCTTTGGCATGGTAGAATAATGAATTCCAAATTGTCTTATTTTCTTTTGCAAATGCCATATATGTCATAAAAATTTATATGTGTACACAAGTTTTAATATATGTTGCGATGAGAAAGAGTCATGTGAAATTATGACCTCTACATTCCTCAATTTCTATTCAGATATGTAAACACAGTATGAATCCACACTAAGGAACAGAAAAAAAATTAGTTAAACACCAAACAATTTTTCCAAGTCACTGGCAAACATGCTCCAACACATGTAAAATACACATTTATATATGATGAATTGTTCACCCAGGGAAAACTTTTCTTAGGTGTGTAATAAATATTTTGAATGAAGCCATTCATTTACATAAATGTTTAGTATAATTATTTTATTCCCTTTATAAAAATGCCTGCTAATGTATTTAAAAAGCCAGAAAAGGTGAAGTTAAATGGAAAGTTACAGAAAAGATAACAAAAATTTACTAGAACTCTAACCACCCATCTTTAGTTTTTTTTTTTTTTGTTTGTTTGTTTGTTTTTTCTGTTTTTGGCCAGGGCCAGGTTTGAACCCACCACTCTGGTACATGGGGCCGGAGCCCTACTCCTTGAGCCACAGGCACCACTCCATCCTTCTTTAGTTTTGATAGACATCAACATAGACTCCCTTTATCCACTCTCAAACAGCCTGAAAAACAGGAAGAGACAGACAATAAAATAGTATCATGCAAAGTATTCTCGACTTAAAAATAAGTTTCATGTCACATGATTTTGAGAAAAGGAAACTGAGGTGACACTTAAAATTGCTAAAGCTTTGCACACATGTACATGTGTCTGTATGCAAGACATACCTTCTAAAGACAGCTTTGTAGCTGAGAAGAACAGAATTTAGGGGTCTTTTTCTCGCAAAAATTTCCAGTATACAAAATTATATTACAGAATAGATGGGAGAGGTTCAGTTCATGGGTAATATTCAATGAAAAATATGCAGAACTATATCAAAGATCCAGCATGACTAACAGTGGGCTCCCACTGATGTCATTCACATCTGAGAAGCCGGAGACATTAGTTGATAACAAGTATTACTAAAATCTGGACATATATTTGGCCATCCACTCTAAAACCAAGCAAAGCAAATAACAATAATAGCACAACCAGGTCTCTCTCATCTCTTGCATGAGAGGGACCCAACCACTTCCAACTCTTTTTGGAAGTGCTCTAAACTTTCCCTTGTTCTTAAATAAAATGTCTCTTTGTTATACTAAAAGGTGTGCAGGTTACTTTTGCTCTCCATTTATCCTGCCTGTGCTGCTCCAGGTTTATTTTCTATTTCCATTCATTCTGGTCTTTAATTACCACTATGCCTCAGTTGAACTTTCTAGCTCAGCTGAGTAATTGAATCAGGTCCACTGAGTTGGGGAACCCAGACCCCTGACCCACATCATCTTTTCTGGTGCTAGGAAATCCAGAAGAAAAACTTACACCTTTTTCATGGTGTAGAAGCCCCAAGAAACAGACTTCCTCCACCAAACAAACAAACAAAGCAACATAACTAAATAGAGACAGGTTTGTTACATATGCTCTTGCTTTGGAATTGAAGATTCACAGGAAGGAAAACTCTTGTTTAGTAGACTGGCCATGTTCCTCCAGCTTCAAGGTAGCTAGGGAAGTATACTTTCTGTATTTCACATCTGGGAAGATGGGACTCGGTATAAAAACTTATCCTATTGTTGGGACATGAAGGGTTGTGAGTCATATATGACAATTCTCCATGGCATGTCTCTTGTTTCCTGATTTGATCATTTCTTTTTCATCTTTTCCTTCGTTTTCTTTGTAGAGCACATCCAGTAATAGTAACTGAGAAATTGTACATGGGAGAAAAAATGTTGAGCACTTATGTGTCTAAAAGGAGTTATTTTTAACTTATGTATTTTAAGTATGAAAAATATTTGACTCCTTGCTAAGAAATATGAGGAAAATATCACTCATACTTCCTCCCACATTTGCTCTTTTAGCCTCCACTTTTAATTATATTGTCATTTTGACATTTCCAAAAGTATAATATTCATATTAGATTATAGAACTATAATTACTTTAGTTCTTTAGAATTCAATATTGGTATAAATGGATTTAACTATTGCTAAGCCTGGTTTTCTATAGTTTCTAATTTTCCTAATCTTTTTATTTTGTGTCATTTCCCATTTGGCTAATTATCATTGCATGGGAGGAGAAGCTCTACCATTTACTTTAAATATAAAGGACTTCACAAAATATACATTTGCAGTGATATTTAATTATCTTAGAAATTTGCAGCTATATCTACACTATTTCTGCCACTGTATATTTCTTTGGAGACCTCTAAAAAACCCCTTTCTATATACCTTGAATTTTTGTTAATTCATGAATGTCAGTATGATTCTTCCTTTCTCTTTAAAGACCCAGGAAATCAGTAAAAAAAATCACTAATATCATTGATATGAGTCTTTCTGTATCCATTTTTTTCTGGAACATCATCAGATTCAATCTACAGATTTAAGCCCACCATCTTTCAGGAAAGTTGACTTTAACTGTGTCTGAATTTTGTAATAATCGTTCTCTTCTTAGGAACACAAGTTATTTGTAGGTCTTAACTTTTGCTATGTCTATAATTTTCTCCATACTCATGTTTATGTTTTGTTTTCCTTTTCACTGTTTAGTTTGTAGGAACTAGTACTGTTCATCCACTACACTGCTGACTTCAATTTCAATGCTGGCTTGTTTATTTATTTATTTATTTATTTTTGCAGTTTTTGGCCAGGGCCAGATTTGAACCTGCGATCTCTGGTATAGGGGGCTGGGCCCTACTCCTTGAGCCACAGGCGCTGCCCTCAATACTTGTTTATTTTTATGTGCTATTTTTAAAGTAGCTTTTAGAACCATCATATTTTTCATATTCACTTGCACTTCTTTCTTAAGATTTAGAAACTCACTTTTGACCATTTCTACCATATTCCTTTCTCTGAACACGTTCAACTCTTTATCTATTGTTTGAATTTAAAGTATCAGCTGTAATTTCTTCCTATTTTTCTGAACTGTATTTCTTGTTATTTTTATTCTATCTCTTCTTCATCTGCCTTTTAGCAAGCATGTTTTGATAAGTTGCTATTTTTACTGGAGGTCTTGAGATTATTAGTTGATGAGAGACACATTGTGATGGCTCTGGAGGCTCATTTCCTTCTTTCTTGTGGAATCTTAACTGAGAGCTGGCTCAGTGGACTGAACTGGTTTTCGAAGAGCCAAGGCCTTTGGCTCATGTCTGCATTCCTGGCATGGAAGGCTGTTTCCAGGGCTCTTGGTTTGTGCATCTTGGACTTTAGTATGTAAATTTCCTGGTACAATTCCAAGGTCTAGAGACATCTTGATGTATTCGTCATTGTTTAGTGTAATGATCTGCAAACACTACAACCCATAAGCCCCGTCCAGCCTGCTGCCTGTTTTTGTTTGGCATATGAGCTAAGAATGGTTTTTGCATGTTTATGTGGTTGAAAAAAATTCCAAAGGATAATAATTCATGAATCACAAAAGTTCTATGAAATTCATATTTTAGTATCCATAAATGAAGTTTCCCTGAAACACAGCCATGCCCACTTACTTAACACTGTCCCTGCTGCTTTCCTACTACCACAGCAGGGTCGAGTAATTGCAACAGAGACTGTGTGGCCTGTGGAGGCTTTCTCCATACAAAATATGTGCTATTTTATCCTTTACATAAAAAGTTTAAGAAGCATAGTTTTTTGCAGTCCTCCTCTTCCGGTAATCCATGAATACTAGGCATGGTGCTAGGTATGTGCTCACTTCCAGAACACTTCGTTGTGTGATCAGCATCCTGAATTGGTCAGACCCTTGCTCTTCAACTTTGGTTAAAATGCATACATAATTTCTGTTTCCTATGTTAGAGAAAACTTGGAGGTTGAGGATTATTCTGACTCTACTGTTTTTCTGACTATAATGTTTCCCCTAATAAATTCTATGCTACATTGGGGCTGTATGACACCAGGGATGTGCCTATGACCCTCTTGCATGACATGACATGGCTCATTTTTGAATGTTTATATTGATAGCTACTAATAGAATGATATGTGAGAGTCAAACCGGGCATGAGATGGGCTGAAGATCAAGATGTATCTAAAAACCTCAAGAAGTCTGCCTGCAACCTTTACCTTAATGGACTCTTTTCTTTTTTTTGTCTTTTATTTCTGACTTCCTCATCATTCTATCAAGTTAAATCTCTACTAGGACATTTGTTCCCATCTTTCTAGACAACCCTACACCTCATGTTATAATTAACCTAATTAATGATGATTAATTTATATGCCATTTTAACTTCAGGAAAATCTACACACTCTCTGTAATCTCTCATTTTGACAATGATTCGGCAAGTGATCATAAATATCTGTTCTCAAAAATTTGTTTCTTGTTCCTTTTATGATGAAATGTTTTCTCCTATATTTAGTTGTTTTTAAAATTAGAATTAGAGAAGCATTTAAACCATTTTAAACTAGAAATTCCAGATTCTTTTACTCTGAAAATTTTTTTTGTATCATGTCTAATAGACCTTGCTATGTGCTCCCAGGTGTAATTTCTGTCCTGACATTAAACTACTGTTTAAAAGCTGTTCAAGAAAAATCAATAAAACTTATTTAAATTTTGTGATTTGACATTCTTAGGAGTATCTTTCAAATAGGATATATGAGACTTATGCTAATAAGAGTGGACAGCTAAGTCTTTTATAAATACAGCATTCATTATTTCTTCTAGTAAAAAAAAAAAAAAAAGTAGAGTTTCAGATAAACGTAAATCATGATTATAAATACTTCTTTCAATTCCTCATAACCAAGTAGTCGCTTTTGTTTATTCTTTAAAATCAGGTTTTTATTATGAATTCCCACTTAGCAAAGGATATCAGGATTTTCCTTTCTTCCTTTTTAAAAAAAAATTAATTCTCAAATATGAGACAAAATGTTTTAGGCATGGTAAGCCAAGACAAAAGGCAGAAAATGCTTGGCAGTGTCAGTTAGCTACAGTATGACAATTTGTGGAGCATAAAGAGAGAGCTCTGGGAAAATTACTTCAATAATAATCAAACACAATATATAGACCCTCGGCCTAGTAGCATGCTTGGAAGTTAGGACAAATGCAACCTTCAGAGACTTATTTACTCTTGAGTACGTAAGGATGTGAGCCAAGCTTGGAAAGAAAAATTATATATTTTTTTCTTTTTTTGAGTCAGAGTCTCACTATGTCACCCTCAGTAGAGTACTATGGCGTTGCACCTCACAGCAACCTCAAACTTTCAGGCTTTAGCAATTTTCTTGCCTTAGCCTCCCAGGTAGCTGGGACTACAGGCATCTGCCACAATGCCCAGCTATTTTTGGTTGCAGTTGTCATTGTTGTCCAGCTGGCCTGGGTCAGGTTCAAACCTGCCAGCCTTGGTGTATGTGGCTGGTGCTGTAACCACTGTGCTACCGGAGAGAGCCAAGCTTGGAAATTTTTGAAAATTGTTTTACCCTTGTTTAGGATTCTTTACAGTCTAAAAATATGAGTTTCTAAAATAAGAAAATGTCACAATTTTAAATATAAAGAGTCAAAACCTTTGATCAGTTTTGTTAATTTCTGGGACTCTCTAGTTGAATAGAATCTGTGGATATAAAGGAGAAATTATCCAAAAATAGTACAACATAAATTGGAAATACTTCTCATGAGTAAAAGTATTGAAAAAAGCAGATTTCCTGTTGACTCATTAAGACCATTTTTTTTTTTTTTTCCACCTTTGGCATGGATTCCATATTGCTATGCCTTGGTGAAGAAATAATCCCAAAGAAGATAACGTTGATACTGGAATTTCATCTTCAGTGGGTTCTTGGACTCGGTGATTGGAAGAATGAATCCACAGGCCACAGATCAGTGATAAGACAGAATATATGTACAGAAAAGAAAAGAATAGAGAAACACCAAAGCTCCTGGCAGAGAGAAAAAAACCCAAGTCGGGAGGAAAAAAGCTCTCTCTCTGGGCTCTTTGTCCAGGGGTATATATAGGCGCCTGAGTTCCTTGTATGAGGCCAGGAAATTAATGGATACAATCCTTTCCCCTGGGGCAAGGTGAATGAATGAATTAATGAATGGACCTAGTCCATTCATGGAATTGAGGCCTAGGAAACTTGCATGAAATTGACCTAGGAATAGGAAATGAGGGTTTCCTGTTCAGTCATAAGTGCAAGGGGAAGGAGACACCAACGCACCAGTAGTTGTCCGGCCCCTCTGGCTACTAGAGCCTGGTTGGGGGGGGGGATCCCCCCTTGTCTACCCTCCAGCCTACTGACTCTTCTGTGGCTGCCACCACACCAATACCACCCAGGTGGCAGCAGTGGGTCCTCCAGCTCAGCTCAGGTTGGCTGGGGCACCACCTGTCCTGTGTCAATGTTATCTGTGAATAATAATGTATTTATTTTTTCTTTCTAATTCTTATGTTTCCTTTATGCTTACATTACTGCATTGGCTATGACTTCCACTGAAATGTGAAGAGAAATGATAAACCCAGTTAGTCTTGTACTCTTGTCTTGTTTCTGGTCTTACAGTAAAGATCTCCGTACAGCACAGCTAAATCTGATGTTTGTTGCGAGCCTTTTATTAAATCAGATCAAAGATGTTTCCTTTTATTTCAAGTTTCTAAGAGTTTTAATTTTGAATGGCTATTGAATTTTACCAAATGTTATTTTCTGCATCTTTTCCTCTCATTCTGTTAAGGTTGCAAATTATACTGATAGAATTTTGACTATTAAGTCAACTTCATAATATTAGAATGACTCACTTTGACATGAGATATTTTGTTTAGGATTTTTGCAATTGTGAATTGTCCTATAATTTTTCTTAAGTAATATCTTGTCATATGTTAATA
Organism: Loris lydekkerianus; assembly: GCA_963574355.1. Lineage (NCBI taxonomy): Eukaryota > Metazoa > Chordata > Mammalia > Primates > Lorisidae > Loris > Loris lydekkerianus. The sequence goes on from CAUYPK010103941.1 coordinate 8,227, forward strand.
GTAAGGTTATGCTGGTTAGTAAAGACAACCTTTATGCCCTTTCCTACAGTTTGTTCCATTTTTCCTCTTAAACTTGTTTTTTGTTTTTGCATATATGGTAAATTCTGATTAAATATAAGATATTATATGTAAAACATTGTTGAGGATCTTGATGACATGACAGATAAAGATCAGGTCATCTCAGTCAAACCAGGGATTGTGTTGGCATCAGGCTAGAGTATATATGTGTGTGTGTGTAAAAACTCTATCCTGGGTTCACACTCTCCCTTTGTTTAGTACACTTTACCCTGGGCTTTAACTGAGATCCTGATCTGTTTATTAGGGAGTCTTCTCTTTGGAAGATTCAGATCTTCAGTTTTTTCTCTTTAGCATACTAAGACTATAGAAATTTTATTCTGCTTTTCAAAAACTTTTTGCTTACCTTCTTAGCAATTTTCTCTGTGCAATTGATGGAAAATGTTTGGGGAAAACCCATATTCTCCACATCTTTCTTGATCTTAGTCTGTTAAGTCTTAACATTCTACACAGTCCTAGATTTTAAACTAATTTTTGTCTAACTCTGGGAAATTGTCAGAGGTATTACCAGCTGCTTGTTTCCCCCCCTTATCTGTGGGCACATTCCCATATTCTCAACCTTTCCATCTTTGCCAAGTATCAGTAGGTGCCACTATGAGCGGGCTTGTACGGTGTCAATTCCACCCTCTTTGATTTCCTTCCATCTGGAGTCTTGGCTGTCTAACTAATGCCTTGGCTGCCCCAGCATTCCTCTGAAGCCTTCAAACAGAAGTTATTTTTATGTTTTATTTAACTTATACATTTTTTCTGAGAAGAAACTTTAGTCTGCTGAGTGATAATTCATTATATTCAAAATTGAAAGAAGTTCAATACAATAATTGATTAACCCAACCTAGAATCAAACATACCTTTTGTAAGAACGGCCTCTTATTATATATTCTGTATTATGTTTTCTCCAAATACCTGTGGAGAAAAGCAAATTTGGGGCCCCCAAATAGCATAATTTTGCATAAGTAGGATTGTAGTATTTTCCAGAACTTCCAAATATTCATATGCCATTTCATTCCCAATCGTTTGCAAATTTTTTTCCTCTCAATTTTACACAGTTAAACAACAACATAACTGTTTCAATATTCCTTCTTCAGATGGGGTATTATGGTGTATTAGTAGTACTTCACAGCATACCATTGAAAATCTTCTTCTCCATTCCATCTTCCATGTTTTCTCTGCAGAGATTGGTTCCTAAATGGAAAATATGGCCTCATAATCAGTTACATGGAAAGAGGCAATGTAAATGGTGATAATGAAACCTTTATGACTATGAAATGGCATAGTATTTATGTAGTATTGGTATTATGTGACTAAATAGGCAAGATAGGATGCTTATTTAAGCAATATATCCCAGTAACCATACACCATGTATCCTACTGACGTGAGGTAAACTAATATTTTTTATTAACCCAATATATAAAAGAGTTAACATAAAAGTTCTTGCACTATATAAAAATATTTAAAATTCTAGCATTAAATTAAGGAAATAGTTTTTAAGTATATTAAAAACTTCCTTAGGGTGGTAGCTTATAACAAAATATAAGGTATAATGCTATAAATACCAAAACATAAACTACATGGAAAGAAGTGGCATTCATTGTAAGAATTATGGCCAGTAAAAATGTGAATTTTTTACCTTTGTAGTGTGTATTTTTTTTTTATTTCATTTAAATCATTTGTCACTACAAGAGCAGGGAATAAAAAACAAGGGTTAGTATTCAAAAATCCATGTATAGATTGGGCAAAGTGGCTCATGCCTGTAATCCTAGCAGGATCTGAGAGGCTTAGGCAGAAAAATTGCTTGAGCTCAAGAGGTAGCGATCATCCTGAGCAAGAGTAAGACCCTGATTCTACTAAAAATAGAAAAAAATAAGAGGGCATCATGGTGGGTGCCTGTAGACCCATCTAGTCAGGAGGCTGAGGCAGGAGGATCATTTGAGCTCAAGAGTTTGAGGTTGCTGTGTGAGTTAGGCTGATACCAGGGCACTCTGGCCTGGGGCAACAGAGTGAGACTGTATCTCAAATACAAACAAACAAACAAACACCTTCCATGTATAACTTTGTCTCCCTCCAAACTCAACTAGTAGGCTACTATTAGTCAGAAGGTTTATCAATAATATAAACAGTTAATGAAGACATATTTTTATTATATACTGTAATAAAGTAAGTAGAGAAAAAATGTTACTAAGAAAATTATAAGGAAAGGAAAATAGAAAATATATTTACTGTTCATTAAAGAGAAGAGGATTATCAATCATCAGAAAGGTCTTTGTTCACATCATCTTCAGTCAAATAGGCTGAGGGAGAGGAGGAAGAGATGGAATGTTGGTGTCTCAGAGGTAGCAGATTTGAAAGAAAATCCATCTATAAGTGGATCTATGCAGTTTAAATCCATGTTACTTAAGGTTTAGCTGTCTGTAGGAAAGACCCAAGTTCTGTAAAGAAAATTAATACACTACTAAATCTACAGGCCCAGGATGCTTCAGCTATTCCAGGTAATGTTGAGTGTCCATATACCCATTCTGTTTTACACTTTCAATAAATTACATGAGATAATCAAAGATTACATGAGATTTATAAAATAGACTTGGTATTAGATGATTTTACCCAACTGTAGGCAAATGGTAGTGTTCCAAGCATGTTTAAGGTAGACTAGGCCAACCTATGATGTTTTGTAGGTTGGATGGATTAAATACATTTTTGAATTATAAAATTTTCAACTTTCAATGGGTTTATCTGGCTGCCACCCCACTGAAGGTCAAAGAGCATCTATATTTCTTAGCCTGTTCTGTGCAGGTATAATAAACCACAGACTGGGTAATTTATAATGAGTAGAAATTTCCTGGCTCACAGTTCTGGAGGTTGGGAAATTCAGTGTCAGGTTATGGACATCCGGTGATGGCCTTCTTGCTATGTCAACACATGGCAGAGATGGAAGTGTGGAGGGAGAGAAAGCAAATTCTCTCCATCAAACTCTTTATAATGGCCTTAATCCTTTCAATGCTTTTGCATTGGGGATTAAGTTTCAATATGAATTTTGAAAGGGACAAAATCATTTAAATCATAGCTATGCCTTACAAAATAGAGGTTTAAAATGAATGATTAAATATCCATTTGAATAAATAGTAAAATAATAAAAATAGAAGCACATATTAATCACATAGAAAACAAAAAGAGAAAGTAAAACTAAGAAATGGTTCTTTGAAAATATTTAAAAATGCATATACTTCCAGAAAAAGTAATCAAGCAAAAAAGAGAGAAGTGGTATCTCAATATCAGAAATAAGAGGCGATGTAATAATAAATCCCACAGGCATTAAAAGGTTAATAGCAAATATTAGAAATAAATTCATGTGCATAAATTTGATAATTAAGGTGAAGTGGTCAAATTCCTTGAAAAATTCTGCTAGCTCAAACTGCTGAAAGAGAACTGAATTCACAAAGTATTATTCCATAAAAAATTTTATCCCCATATATTTTCACTAGAGTACTGTAAAAGATTTAGGAAGAAATAAAACTATTAACTTTATATAAAGTATATAAGAAAATAGAGAAGAAGGGAGTACTTCCAAACTAATTTCAAGGGGAAGCATAACCGTGAAATAAAATCTTGACAAAAATATTACAAGAAAATAAAAGGACAGATTTTTGCGTGAAGACACAAAAATTATTTAGGTAATTAAATCCAGCATGATATATTGAAAAATACATTCAAAGTTAAGAAATCATGATCAAAAGGGTTAAACTAAATGATGCAGGCTTAGTTTAAGCTCTGAAAATAAGACGGTATAACTCAAAATCAAGAAAATCATCATATGATCACTTCAAATTCTTCATAGCTCAACAAAATAAATGTAAACAGCCCAATACCAAATGGGCCAATGATTTGAAATGACACCTCACAAAACAAGATTAACAAATTTCCAATAAGATGATTAAAGTCATATATAAAATTTTCAGCATTATTTATCATGGAGAAATGCCAATTAAAAGCACAATGAAATAACAATTTGTACAACTCAAATGACTAACATCAAATGACCCAGTATACCAAATGTTGGCAAGACTGTGAAGTACTTGGGATCCATCTATTGACGGTGGGTGTCTAAAATGGTGAGATCACTTTGGAAAAGAAGTTAGACACTTCTTACAAAAGTAAACACACTTGTCATAGGATGCACTTATGAAGATGACCATACGGTGACTTCTGTGTGAATGTTTATAGAAGCATTATTCTTCATATATAAACATTTTGAAATAATTTTAACGTACATCAACAGGTGAACAGATAAACAACTATAGTTTATATTTGTGTAATGGATTACTACTCAGCAATACAAAGAAATTAATTACTGATGCACCTAAAAGCAAAGATCAACTAAAAACATTATTTTTAATAAAAGCAATAGACACAAAAGAGTGCATACCATATGACTACATTTATGTAAAGTCTAACAGCAAGCAACACTGTTCTACACTGATGGAAATCAGGTAATGGTTGCCTGGGGATGGCGGTGAAGGAATTGACTAAAATGGGGCACAAGGGAATTTTCTGAGAGTGATAGAAATGTTTTCTGTTTTGATTGATATAGTAATTACACAGACGTATACATTTGTTATCAAACATATCACTTTAAATGGTTGCAATTTATTGCATGCAAATTGTACCTCATTAAAATTGATTGAGAATTAAATTTAAAAGAAACATGGTAATTCACAACATATTGGCAAAATTTTTTAAAGTGACAGAATCAAGTGTCAGTGAGCATGTGGAACAATTTAAACTATCTTACATGGCTGGTGAGTTAATTAATAAAGGAATTTGACAATGTCTACTTTATTGAACTTTTTGCATGTCCTAAGACCCGGTGATTCTAATCCTAAGTGAACACCCAAAAGAAACATACAAGAATGTTTATGAAATGGCAGGACTATTTGTGAAAGCCAAAATGTGTGAACAATCTAATGTTCATGTACAGTAGAATGGATAAAATTACATCGGAATGTTGCAGCATAGAATATGAACAAACCTCTGTTACACTTAGGATAGATGTCTCCGAAAAATAAGTATCAAGTGAAAGATACTCTCTGACTCAAAAGAGCCAAACAGACAGAAGAGAATATATCATACTTGTATAATTCTATTATGTAAATACATGGTCTAGAAGTAGAGATAGTGGTTGATTTGGTGGGGATAGTGATTGGTAGGGGTATGGAGGAATTGGTATTAACTGCATTTACATTTTGGGTTTTGGTCACCTGCTATGTTCACTTTTTGAAAGTGAGCCAAGCTTTATGCTTATATTTACGTACTTACCTATGCTCTACTTCAATGAACAGCTTATATAAATTGTCAAACTGGGTAAAAGTAAAATGCTCAATCATCTAGCTATTACCTTTATAAATCTGCAAATTTTGTGGTATCCAATGAGGAGCCATGACACTGGGGACCTACAAGAAGTCAGAGCTTTTAGTGAATACCTTCTATTTGCCCAGTGATACACTAATTTCTGGGGAAGAAAATGTAAAACAAAACAAAAATACTACACAAACTAACCGTATTCCAAAGGTAGTAAACAAATCTTTTTTGAATGATAGAACAAAAAAAGGATTTGAATATTTTAATAATTATCAATGGTGTCCAAATTTGTAGCAAAAACCAATAATATGTTTAAATGGGATTACATGTATGCCCACAGGAGTAAATAATGATAGCCAACATGAGTTTAACTTTACAGTTTTAGAAAATAACATCAGAGTACTTGGTAGTGTCATTCAAGTGACAAGTAAAGGAATGCCCAATAAAGACATTGAAACTTCTTGTCTTTGAAGCATTGAGTTATCTCTCTCTCCCTCCCCCCTTCTCTCTCTCTCTCTCTCTCTCTCTCTCACACACACACACACACACACAAACACACAGATATGAACAACAAAAAGATGTTCTCAGAATAAAAAAAAAAAGTAGCATGTCAACTTTTAAAAAGTACAATAATACTGTTATCCTATTTCCTTCATTGGGTTGTGGCAAGAGTTTCCAGAAATAATATGAGTGAAAATCATGTAATAATTCCCACCACATTTTAATTATTGCCATTAAATCTTAGCTTTCATAGTAGCCCAAATCCAGCATAACTCAAATGTTAACTTTGATGTAAATATTATGCTTTTCAATAAAGCTTTATGATACTGGTAATTAACCATATGTGCAGCTTAGTGGCTACAGACCTACTTTATGGACTTGATAGTAATGAAAAATCAGATGTTGCTGTTTGTTTATTAAGCTGATATTTGCAGAAACACTCCTGGAGGCACTCAAAAGACCAACTTCAAAGGTTTATAGGTTTAATTTATACCCACCTACACCTCCAAAGGGATATGATGCAGCCCCAAACTTCAGTAAGTTATAAATTTGGAAAATTCAAAACAGCATTTTTCAGAATATATTCTGGATAATATCAGCTCCACAGGAGGTTAAAAAGTGTAGCAAAGGGGAATAAAAGAAGTGTGTGGTTAAATGAACTGAAAACTAGTCAGTAGGTTTAATTAATTACACCTCATAGGTCTTCATGAGGAAATTGTGACTCTACAATGAGTCATGGCATAAATAACTCGCTGCTGAATGCAATTTTGTTCATAGTGCTTCACTTAGGAATAACTTTCTGTGCTACAAATTTTAGAAAACATTAAGCCATAATATGAAAGAATATCATTAAGAATTTTGGTTACCCTCTTTAAGAATGTTTAGTGATGCTGGGTGTGGTGGCTCACACCTGTAATCCTAGCACTTGGGAGGCCAAGGCAGGTGGATTGCCTGAGCTCACAGGTTCAAGACCAGCCTGAGCCAGAGTGAGACCTCTTCTCTAAAAAAAAAAAAAGAATGTTTAGTGAGCCACTTTTTACTATTGATATATAGTAATTGTCCATATTTATGGGATACAGGTGATAGTTTGATGCATGTATACATGAATACAATGTGTAATCATCAAGCCACATACATCATCTCACACAATTATCATTTCTTTGTGTTGGGAACATTTCAAATTTTCTCTTTAAGTGCTTTTGAAATATACAATAAATTGTTAACCATAGTCTCCCTTTAGTGCTATCAAATGGTAGAGTTTATTCCTTCTAGCCAGCTGTGTTTTTATGCCCATTAGCCAACCTCTCCTTGTCTCCCTCTCTCTCCCCACCCACTGCCTCACTTACCAGTGTAGGAAGCTTCCAGCCTCTGGTAACTATCATTCCACTTTCCACCTCAGTGAGATCAATCTTTCTAACTCCCATATACGAGTGAGAATATCAATATTTGTCTTTCTGTGCCTGGTTTACTTTCTTAACACAATGACCTCCAGTTCCATCTGTGTTGCTGCAGATGAACTACTATTTTTAATTTTAAATGCAGCTACCCTGGATTTCATCTGATGCATGGTCAGGACTGCAACTAACAGGCAAAACTCACACTGGGCTACCAGAGCTGTTCTCAGGAGGTCTACAGTTAGATGGCACGGCAGAGGAGCAAAAAAATGCAATTTTGGAACTTTCTGTGTTTGATATACAGGGGGTCTCTCTCCACAACCTTTGCTACCATCACCAAACAACTCTTGGTTCAAAATCCTGGTGCCCAGAACATGAAACTGTACTTTCTGTCATCAATCTGCGGTCGGCTTTAATTTTAATGTTCCACTTTGCTGTTTTTTATTTTTCTCAAGGCATTGTGGCTGTGTGAGTTAGAGACATGAGACCAACATTTCTAAAAGAGGCCACAGTGGCAAGGGCAAGGGAAAGTACCAGTAAAGAGCATTAAAGTAATTACCTGGGATATGAAATTACAAGTGCTAAGGCAGTTTGAGGTCAGTGGAAATCTCCATCATATTATAAAGGCTTTGGGGCTTACTTTTGCTCTGTGGAAGTATTGTGATAATAAAAGCATAATGCAATCCTAAGGACCTTTAAATGCTATTAATTAGTTTCACCATAAAAGGATTGCAAAATTAGAATCATTGTGCTCTCATTTCCTATTTAATTACATTGGGATGACAAAATGTTGTTTTACAATGAAGGTTCAAGACAATCTACAAGCAATGATCCAAATTAAAAAAAAAAAATGTTGTATAGGAAACTGTTAAGAAAGTAGGATATTCTGTATGAAGGAATAGCTATACCACAACGAGCCACACTCACAACACAATTACACACATACAGGCAGGAATGTTGCCTTTGATATGAGACTTGAATTTAGATTGTTATTCTTTTTCTAAGAAAAACTTTTATATAGTTAAATATGGAAAAGGAGAAGATACAATTTTTAATGTGATTGATTGCAACTTACAAACATCTTATGAAAATTCATTATAAGAGCAAGAGATAGAAATGATAACTCCTCAGTTATCACCTTCTAAAATTGCTAATAAACATTTCCAGTTCTGGCTTCTGTTCAGAAAAACTTTTGAGTCCTTAAAATTATTCCAGCTTAAAAAGTGCTCTATGATGAATACTTTGGTAATCTTTAGTGTAGACTTGTCAGCTTTAGTTGGAAATAACACAGAAAACGAAGGTGCTCTATTAAGAGGATTAGCATAAAGCCAGGGCTGGAATAATAAAAGCACTTCTAAATATCAAAAGAAGTACTCAGCTGCCTGAAAGAAAGAAGGAGAGAGAAAGAGAGATCAATGGAAAAGGGAAACAGATCACACAGTAAGAAATTAGGTATTTGTGAGGCTCAGCACCCATTGCTCAGTGGTAAGGGGTCCGGCCACATGCACCAAGCTGGTGGGTTCAAATCTGGCCAGGTGACAATGATAACCACCACAAACAAAAAATAGCTGGGCATTGTGGTGATCGCCTGTAGTCCCAGCTACTTGGGACCAAAAAATAGCCAGGTGTTGTGGTGGGTACCTATAATTCCAGCTACTTGGGAAGCTGACACAAGAGAATCACTTAGGCCCAAGAGTTTGAGGTTGCTGTGAGCTGTAACGCTACAGTACTCTACTGAGGGTGACATAGTGAAACTCTGTCTCAAAAAAAAAAAAAAAAAAAAGGAAAGAAAGAACGAAAGTAGGTATTTGTGTTATATCTGCATTTGGAGGGAGAGGTGGTGAGTACATGATTGTAAGACTATGTATGTGTGTGGGTAGGAAGATAACTTTTTAATGACATTAATTTTCCCTTAATTAATTTATGAATTTAACATAATCTCAACACAAATATCTATCCCTTCCCCCCCAGAGCTATATTGATTTAAATGTCCATATGGAAAAATAAGCAATCAAGAACATTCAGTAAAATCTTGAAAAAAGAAAGCAATGCTCATACTGGGGAAAAGAGGAATGTACCCCACCTAATACTAAAATATATTATAAAGTCATTATAATTAAAATGGGCTTGCATTAGCTCATTAATAATCAAAGTCCAGAAATAGACATTTATGAAAACTTAGCATATGATAACAAGTTTTATCTCAAGTCAGAAAGAAAAAGATGAGTTTTTTATTTGTTTTTGTTTTTGCGACAAACTCTCACTATGTCACTCTCGGTAGAGTGCTGTGAGCAACCTCAAACTTTTGGGTTTAAGAGATTCTCTTGCCTTAGGCTCCCAAGTAGCTGGGATTACAGGCACCCACCACGACATCTGGCTATTTTTTGTTTGTAGTTGTTATTTTTTTTTATTAATATTAAATCATAGCTGCGTACATTAATGCAATCATGGGGCACCATACATTGGTTTTATAAACAGTTTGATACATTTTCATCACAGTGGTTAACGTAGCCTTCCTGGCATTTTCTTAGTTACTGTGTTAAGACAATTATATTCTACATTTACTAAGTTTCACATGTACCCTTGTGAAGATGCACCGCAGGTATAATCCCACCAATCACCTTCCCTCAGCTCATCCTCCCCCGTCCC
>CAUYPK010103942.1:0-17435 GCA_963574355.1 Loris lydekkerianus
AAAGGAATGTATTTAGTTACATTCTGTGATGCAAAATCAAAATCCTATAAAGTTGAAACACACTTAAAAAGTATCTCAGGAATGGAAAAAAAAAAAAAAAAAAGGATTCAATGTCCTCAGTACTACTGTGAAACCAATTTAAAATCACACACACTTGCATCTGAAAAATTAAAACCAACCTTAGCCCAGGATGAAGGAGGGAAGGGCAGGAAGAGGGGAGGGGAGGGGAGGGGGAGGGGAGGGGGAGGGGAGGGACAGTAGGGGACCACACCTATGGAGCACATTGCAAGCACAAGTTGGTTCTATCATGTGTAGAACACAAATGTCCTAATGCTATAATTGGGTAAATGAGGTGAAAGCTATGCTGATTACTATGATGTAAGCACTCCAATTTGTACAAATAATCAACACACTGAAAATGGCATAAATGTATTTATAATCTGTGTACAAAAGACTTAATAAAAGAAAGAAACACACTTAAAATGAAAGTACTTTATTGAGTCATAGCTATAGTTTAAAGGTAATCTCTTGACCAAACAAAATTACTTGCCAATGTAAGTCTATTTAGAACCACAATTTAGTGGTAAATGTCAAATTCTTTCTTGCTACAAAACTTTGCTGGTGGTTAAACTTTAGCAGAAGTAAACTATCTAGAAATTTTGAGATCGCAGAAATGGGGCCAAATTTTTCAGTAGACAACAAAAACTCACACAGCCTCAATTTACATTAGCTACAAACCTTTCTATGTCTATTTAAACTTTAAATCATCAGCTTTACATTTTAAAGCATCATGCCAACATTTATTTTGTTAGAAGGTGAAAGTTTGCATCAGTTTCATATCATTCACAAAACGCTGATGCAAGATTCAACACTCTACATGTGGTAACACCTCCGTAAAATGAAAACTTTCAATATCAGTACGCTAACATCTTGCACCAGTAATAAACAAGGTAGGTGCCATGGTTTAAATGCGTCCTCCTCAAAACTCAGGTGTTGCCGAGGAGACCACATCAAGAGGTGAGGCCTGTGAAGGGTGACTGGGCCGTCGCTGCTCCCTCCTGAGGGGACACCAACACAGAACCGTTCGCCTCTCGCCTTTGCCTCCACCACGTGAGTACACACCAGCCCTGTCTTCTAGAAGAGGCGGCAAAAGGCTCATCTGGGAAGCCAAGAACAGCCTGTAACAGACACCAGACCTCCAGTGCTTTGATCTTAGACTTCTCTGTTTCTTATAAACAAGTTTCACGTATTTTTTGCTATGGCAGCACAAAGTGGACTAAAACAGTAGGAAAAAAAAAAAAAGAGGAAATACTTTACTAAGAAGAATATGTTCCAGCTCCATTCATGTAAACATGAAAGAGGTAAAGTCTCCATCTTTCTTTAAGGCTGCATAATATTCCATGGTATACATGTACCACAATTTATTAATCCATTCTTGGACTGATGGGCAGTTGGGCTTTTTCTATGACTTAACAATTGTGAATTGGGCTGCAATAAACATTCTGGTACATATTCTTCTTACTAAAGTATCTCAAGAATAGAAGAAAAAGTATCCAATGTACTCAGCCCTACTATGAAACTAATGTATGGCTTTCACATGAAAGCTATAACCCAGTTATAACCTAAGAATGTGAAGAAATGGAGGGGAGAGGAGGGGGGAGGATGGGCGGAGGGAGGGTGATTGGTGGGAGTACACCCACGGTGCACCTTACAATGTGAAACTTATTAAATGTAGAATATAAATGTCTTAACACAATAACTGAGAAAATGCCAGGAAGGCTATGTTAACCAGGGTGATGAAAATATGTCAAATAGTATAGAAAACCAGTGTATGGTGCCCCAGGATTGCATTAATGTACACAGCTATGATTTAATAATAAATAAATTTAAAAAAATAAAAAATAAAAAGCAGATCTGGGAAAAGAAAAGAACTGTGTATATTTGCTTCACAGAAAATTGAAAATAGTTGAGAAAAGATACAACTTATAGAAATAAAACATTAAAATTGGTAAAAAAAAAATAAATAAATAAAAAAGGACATGTCAAACTGAAGGCGACACTGCGGTCAACAGTGGGGGCTCAGCAGACAGAGCCCCACTTCATGCCTCAGAGCTCTGTGCCGCTGAGTCCCACCTTTGCTAAGAACCTCAGGATCATGAGACATAAGCCTTTAAACAGGTCATAGTTCTACTCACATTTATGGTAAATAGGGTTGTTTTCATGATCGTTGGAATCAACTGCTTCAAGGGTCTGATTTCAACTAATTGTGTAATGAGAAAATGCTCATTGGAAAAGCTAAAATTAGGAATCTATAAAATTCAATCTTATCTTGAAAATCAGTTTTATAAAATTAATTTTCAATGTTTAAGTGTATCTCTGCAGCAAGATCATTTTATCTGAGAATTCATGGGCGAATGTACTTAGGACCTCCTCTCAGAAATCATGATTGCGGTCCAGGGAGGACATTCAAGTCACTTCTTGTCAGGCCCCGCTCACGCTCCACTGGGAGCTTCTGACGCCAGCCGGAAACAGCAGGAGTGGTCAGCCAGCTTGGGTGGGAGTGCTGAAGACATTTCGTGTTATAAAACTACACTCAGGGAAGTACAAATTCCATCATAAATTCTGTTTCAATGTTCCAAAACTAGATCAAAAAGTGCCATGATTTTCTATGAGGCATGTATGTGTGAATTGGTGATAGTTCATGTTGTTTTAGGTCATTTTAAAGGTAACAACTTCTATACACTCCCCTCTGAAAACACAGTGTTCTCCATATATATACACATAGTGCCAAACTTGCAATAGTTGTTAAAATGACATTTTAAGCTGTGAATATAGAAGTTGAGAAAGATATTAATACTTTCAATATACTTTTGTATATTTTCAATTTTCAAAAATGCATTTTTTTCTACTTAGACAATAAAAGGATAACTAAGTTATGTCAACTACCCATAGAAGAGGGTGTGTGTGTGTGTGTGTGTGTGCGCGCGCGCAAGAATGCTATTCAATGCTTACTCACTCTAAGTAAGATTTATTTTTAATTGCTGTTTGGGTTAATGACTCTTCCCCACTGACCATTTTTTCTTACATATTGTTTGCACCAATCGTACCAAGAGGCCTTTCTAAAGGTTCAGAACAATTTCATTCCACCTAGAAAAATTCCCAGGAGTGACTATATTCACACAGACTTGAAAGTTTCAGGTAAGAAGAAACCTCCAACCCTTTGAACAGACTCTCGAAACTGAAATAGCTGCCCTCCTCACTTAGCTAGCTTTGCCTCAGATGCCATCTTGTAATTACCTTCCCATGGGAAGTCTTTCCAGAATCCTCCAGCATAAAGAAAACTTGTCCTTAGAGCACTGTAGCTTTCTTGGTCATGATTCATAAAACCACTCTGCTGAGATTTCCCATCGACTTACAGGTACCTCCCCAAAGAACCAACAAGTAATATTCTAGAAGGATCAGGTAACGTGTGCATGTGTCTCTTTGATTGTATCTTCCATTCTAATGTCAGGATATACACAATGAATATGTTATGAATAAAAGTCTGGACAATTATGTGAATAGTATCTTATTGCTTCACCTGTCCCTGCCCTAGCCCATTCCTACCCGGTATTTCAGAACACATGAATCAGACCAGCATATTCCCCAATACACATTTTTAGAGACGAAAGTTTAGTAATTAAAAGTCAAAGAGACCTTTATGAATAAGAATGTCTAATAAGTGGATAGTGTAACTTAGATGTCTTCTTCCTATCTTAACATTTGACTTCTTTTAAATTATTGGGACAACTATTTATACTCTCTTAATTTTTCACTGCACATATTATACTGACTTTCTATTAAAGTAACTCACAGACCACATCACAGAAGGTCTGAAAAAGGAACATCGTGCCTGTCAACATTTCACATAATACAGTCTGAGCAATTGCCCTGGAAAAAAACCCTGGATTCCGGAGGCCAGACCATCTGTTTATGGGGATTCTGGGTTTTCAGGTTCTCCTATCACAGTCTCAGGGGTGTCACCAGGGACACCATATTCACTGTGAGAAGTGTCTCCTCCTCTATAGGGTGGCAACCTGAAAAGCTCCTTTGCCCAGTCCTTCCTGCAGCTTGGATTTCCACTGGCATCACCTCTAAGCGTGCGTAGTTATGTCATCTTCTCCCAGGTTTCAGTGCACGCGCACATCACGTTCTTTCCATCATGGAAACCCTCAGGCTCACGCTCACACTGACTGCTTTTAACATTTACTGAAGACAAATGGGAACTTGCCTTTCAGGCCTCACTCCAACAATTTTCAAACTTGTGCAAATGATCTTGAATAGGATCTGAAATAAAGGGCATGTCAGTTATACTAGCGCAAAGTTAGAATAAATATTTCAAACCACATAATACCATCATTGTCTGAACTCTGGATGGCTACCAAAGACTTTCTCTCAAGAGTTACTTAACAGTAGATGCAAGTGTCTATTCATCAAGCAGCTCCTTTTTTCTTCTGCCCGTTGCCCTGGGCTTGTTCATGCCTGATTCCTAAGCCAACCTGAGTTGATGATTTTTCATAGGCTATTTGGGTGAACAGTGTTTTCCTGAAGCGTGATTAACTCGAACGATTAGAAGTGTAAGAATGAACTCCCTTGAGATGACCTCAGAGACAGTTCACATCTTTATTACACTCTCTGCTTTGAATTCCACAATGTTTCCTACATCTACACATTAGCTCTCGTGCATTTATGTAGGGAAAACTGAATGAGACAGTCAGTGTTTTGGAGGTGGGATGACTGTAGGAATTTATCCAATAAGGAAATCACTTTACTCCATAGCACTTAAATTTGAAGTTCAGACATTGGAAATGAAGTTAACTACAATAGTAGATTTTTTTTTTTTTTTTTTATAATAATCAAATTGAGATAAAGCAGTAAGTGGCCTGTAAACCACATGCAGTCTACACTGTTTGTACAAGTTTCTTTTGTGTCGGTTCCAAAGGGAAAGGAGGTACTTTAGCAAGCTATTCTGATGGATCCTGGAATCTGATTCAGGCTGTTGTTTTAGAAGAATCTGAATCAGGCTGTTATTTTCGAACGTTTTAGAATAAATCTCACTTTCGTTTTCTACTGTTGCTCAAAATCGCTCTCACTGTAGGAAAAGAGGTGGTAAATCAGACACACACACCCCTCAAGAATTCGACAATCTGAGCAAGCACCCAGACTCCTAAACAAAAGTCTATGGGTGCCCCTTATAGTGAATAGAAATTTGACAATCTCCGTTAAACAAAAATGTAGGGTCAACTTTGAGTTCTGTTTATGTAAGTTTTATTTCTGTCTACCTAATCATGACAGACAATTGCAAAAAGAATTTCATATCATCGTACTGTGATAATTTCGGCAAACTATTATATTTCTGCAAAATCGGTTCCCTTTCAAGAATGTGAACTTTTTCTGTTCTATGTATGCGGTACTAAATACTACGTATAGGGTATTTTCAATAAAAATATTTAACAGTAAGCATAACAAGTATAAAACCTACAAAGAACATCCATTCACATAATATTAGTAGAGAGTCACTCAAATTTTGATACATTGATCATATTATTTCCATTTTACATGTTAGAATTCATAAGGTCAGGGAAGGAAAATAACTTCCCCAAACTTCCCCTATTACCCACCAAAAGATGAATCTAGGATATAGACCCCAATCTACTCTATCCAAATCCAAAGGGTCTTTCTCTTTATTATGAAATCTCATAAGCTTTACATCAAGAGAGTGTCTCTCCAGTGCACAAATAGATACAATCAATATTTTTGTAATGAATGAAGGAGCAACATCTATCACGTACTCTTAGATAGTATCAAATGTATTTTTTTCTTTTAATTATTTATTTATTTATTTATTTTTTAGTAAGTCATAGCTGTGTACATCGATACGATCAGGGGCATCATACACTAGTTTCACAGACCGGTTGACACGTTTATATCACACTGGTTAGCATAGCCTGCCCTATTCACAATTGCTAAGTCATGGAAGAAAAAGTATCCAATATATCAAATGTATTTGAATATCTCAGACCTCGAAAGAAAGAGATAAGATTATGATGTTGAAAACGAGTAGCAAAGAACAGATTCCAGCTCTTCCTGATTATTCAGTCCCCCAGCCGTGGGCACCGGGAAGGCACCAGGAAGGGTGGCTCTAACATAGCTTCATCAGAGAATCAAACTGGACAAAATGTGTGTTTGTGTGTGTGTGCGTCCCACATTTGAGTGGGGAAAGAGGCTCCGTTAAATCAACCTGAGGTTTAATTTCTAGATACAAGCAGATGTTTTCTCAGTCAGAGGATCCTTATTCACATTCTGGTATTTCTTTACCAGGTAATTTAACTCATGGAATTTTTAAATTCCCATCTACCATTCCCAGCCAGAGGGTTCTAGTCCGTTTTCCCGTCGTGGTCTCAGCCAGGCATTCTTTCCAGGCTGATGAGTGCGGAGGGAAAGCTCACGGACCAAGCAAAACTGACCAACAGAACGTATCTGTTTTAACAGCGGGCTTGTGCCTTTGAACTTGTAACAGACTGTTTTATTCTATCAGGGCTGGTATTCATGAGATGCCATATCATAAATCTAAAGTGCATTCAGACCTAGCAAGTTCAAATTTTCAAATTGCAGGGTGACGGAAGAGGCTGCTATTACATTTACTTTTTCTGTGTAAAAAATGAATAAACAGGGATGGTGCCTGTGGCTCAAGGAGTAGGGTGCCAGCCCCATATACCAGAAATGGTGGGTTTGAACCCGGCCCCAGCCAAAAACTGCAAAATAAATAAATAAATAAATAATAAACAGATGTGTCAGATGTAAACATGAAATTTTTTTTTAATGGTTTGGACAAAAGGAAGTAATAAAATGTCTACCATTTTGTGCATCCCTTCCCCCGACCTGCCATGAGCTCTTTATCTTTACAATAATTTCCTCTGTGAGAGCTACAACTGGACGACGTAATTCTCTAAAACTTATGGTCAGCAATTGCATCTACTAGAAACTAGAATCTCGATCCTGGATGTGATTTTAAATGCCAATATGGTAAGCTCTAGTTATTTTTTTTTTTTATTTATTTATTTTTTTTCAAATAAACGTCTTCATTTCAGTATGGAAGTGATATAGAAGGAAAACAAACTCAAACGAGAAAGAAAATACATAATGAAAAGTCCGTGATAGCCCCTTAACCCTTAATCTCTTTGCAAAAACAACACGGCAGGCATCGTTCTATTCTGTTTGGGTTTTCATCCTGTTTAGCACAAATGTCCCACCTAGGACTTTGCCATCTATACTAGCACTTACCTTTTTTTTTTTTTTTTTTTTTTTTCAGTTTTTGGCCAGGACTGGATCTGAACCTGCCACCTCCAGTATAAGGGGCCAGCGCCCTACTCCTTTGAGCCACAGGTGCTGCCCACTCTTACTTTTTAAAAAACAATGGACTTCTGCTCTCACGTCACCTGTGTGTCCTGGGGCACCTACCACTGCTCCATGTCATGGGCCAGTTTCTGAATGCTCCTGTTTATATGTGTGCAGATTTATATAAATAATTTGCTATCATTGGGCATTAAACGGTTACCAGCTTTTTGTGATAATGAGCAAAGATATCATTGTTTTAATTAACTTTTAAACCATTTACTTGGGTCCAAGTCTAAAAATAAAAAGAAGCATTCATCTACTGAACGTGCTACTTTCTTCCTTAAAAGATGCAGGGCAGTAATGTCTGGCTTCTGAAAGGCGTGCTCCCTTCTGCCTTTTGATGAACATCAAACTAGTACTGTGTTCTTGCTTCAAATGCATTATTTCATTTAATCAGAACATACAGCCCTGTCAGATTGCCCAGACAATAAATGTCGCGGTGCAGAGTGTGCAAGTTCTCCCCAAGGCCCACAGATGACGTCCAGACTGAGGTCCTGGGGTCCAGCCTCTGTTCTATGTCCTCGTGCAGAGAGCGAGTGGTTTAGAGAGGGCCGGCAGCTGGCCATGGGCTTACTAAGCACTAGCAGATAACCTGGAAATGCTCTGCCTCTTGTTCTGGGCTGGGAAGGACAGTAGGCAGGGCCACCTCTCCTGGCAGAATGACCCATCCAGGGACATGGTGATGAGATTGTGAAGCACGGCTTGGGAGAAGAAACATCAGATGAGACCTCTGTGGTAGAGACATAAACAGAACCAGGCAAACACGTCTGTTCCTCTGCACAGTCTCACAACCTTGGATTCCCCTAGATACCTCTCTTACACTCCCCGGCAAATCCTGTAAACTCCCCCTTCACTACGAATGTAGAATCTGACCAAGACTCACCAAAGAGCCTTGTCCTGTGCACAAGGCTGCAGTAGAAGTCCCTTTCGAAGTGTTTTCCACATAACATCTCAAGTAATTCAAACACAAGTCTGCTCAAAACTCCGCGGTCACTCTCTGTATCATGAGAGATAAAAATGAAACCCGTTCTACTGACACGCGATGTCCCAAGCCCCATCCCTTTCATCTCCCTGGGCTCCGTCTGCTCTGTGCAATGGCAATTACAATGACGGTCTGACGATGGGCAGGGTCATTCAAAGGGCCTATCCACAAAAGCATGTAGAAAATATCTGGCTCAGAGTAAAGGCCTGGCAAGTATTCATCACCACTGAGGGTGGAATTCAGGTGGAATTCAGATGTTGAAGTGCTAACCCCCAGTAACTCGGGCTGTGATTTCCTTTGGAGATAGGTGCTGCAAGGAAGTAATTAAGTTAAAGCGAGGTGCTCAGAGCAGGCCCTGATCCAGCCTGACTGTGTCTGTCTAAGGAGAGAAAATGTGTGGACACCCAGAACGGTATCAGGTATGTCCCTGGGAAAGGAAGGACTCTGTGTGAAGCTGCCTCTGCTAGCTGCAGAGAGGCCTCAGGAGACGGCGTTGCAGACACCTTGATCTTAGTATCCAGCCTTAAAGCTGTGGGCCGTGCATTTCTGTTGTTTAAGCCATCACTCCATTACGCTGTGTTGCGGAAGCCCCAGAAACCTAAGAAAAGTTTTAAAAGATTCCTTTTAAGTAACAGATATACAAGAACTAGGTACCATCTGATAGAAGTTTTCTCCATAGAGATATTTTTAAAGACTATGTAGGGTTGTGATATGGAAGATATTAGATCTCACAGGGAAATCTTCCTTGGTGTTTCAGAAGGCCCAGATAACACTCACCTCAGCCTACACATGGGAAAACAGTCTCAACGTGTGTCCGTGCCGTTTGTCTACGAAATTTAATCATTTGCCACACCTCTCATCTAATTCTACACCCAACACATCATTCTTCACCTCTCCCGGAAATCTTCTGCTTCTGTTTATCTTTCCCTCTGGAGACTGAACGTCCTAGAAGAGGTTAGGTGAAGCTTGACCCCTGGTTCCTAGGAAGCCACAAGAGACACGGAGGCAGGAGAGGAGACTCAGCCATTTCCAGAACTACTTTCCCTAAATCACCCCCGCTGGAAGTTTCAAGGTTACACAAAGGCAGTTGTCAACAGAGGGTCGGAAAATCCTCTAGCTGCTGATGTGAAAATATATTGTAAGGGCTTATTTAGCTCCTAAATAAAGTTACAGTTACAGGCCTGGGATTTTAACACTTTATATTAATGTTAAACAGTAAAGGAACATGGGGCCAAAGGGGGAAGAAACTCCAGGGGGCCAGGGAAGAAGAGACTAGCCTTAGTTCTGCTAACCGTGTGCCTTTAAATAAAGTTACTCAAATTTATGTTGTTGTAGGTTCTAGATTCATGTCCTGTAAAATGTAGGCACGGACAGATACTCTACAATTCCAGCAGGCAATGAGCAATGTCCTTTCACACATTAAGTGCGTTGTCTTAATTAATCATATAAATATTGAAACACACTTTATTTCATTCAAAAATACCATGCAATTGGTGTTCTATGAATACCAATTCTTATTACTAAAATCTAATAATATTCATTCACGTATATATATGAATGCATGTTCATACACACACACACACACACACACACACACACCCTTACCTTTGAGAAATTGGCCCCTGAAGAGAAATGAGACGTACTATTAATTTACTATTTTACTCAGCCCAGCTGGCTGAAAATTATTAGAAACTGCAGCAGAAGGTATAGCCGAGTAAACCAACTCCTGGCCCAGCATACATTCTGTCGAGTTTAAGAGCCCCTGTTATGAGTAGCAGGGAGCAAAACAGAGGTAAGTTTATCACCTGTCTCCCCAAAGTCTAGTTCCTGCCAAATCCAGAAGCATTAACACACCCTACCCCAGGTATCAATTTTTAGGTCATTTCTATTGTGGAAAATGCCCGTGAATTGCTAGTTTCTGACACAGGATGGACCCCAGGGGCTAGAAAGCACAGCAACGTGTGAAGGGAGGGAGACATTTCAGTTGCAAAGTTTATATTTTTGGCTTGGTCCTGTTATGCACATGGGCTCTCCTCTGTATCTAAAATCTTAATAGTGTTTTCCTGGAATTTTCTAGACCCCGTATCGAGTTCTTTTATGTAACCTACTGTCTAACCCAGTACAGAACCCAAAACTTATGGATCCTTGTGGAACCATGAGTTCATAATAAAAACAGAGTCAGATGATACGTGCATTACCCATAGGAGGCATGAGAAAAAAACACGTCTCTGCCTTAAGTAGCTTTCACTTATTTGACCACAAAAATTAGCTTTGGAAGACAGGTAAGTACACAAATATTTTACATTTTCCATTAGCATAATATGACTGATTTTATTCATTCTTCTCTTAATTTGCATCATACACAAATTAACATTATATGGGGCAGACCGAACTGATTAGACTAACCCCACTCTCCTTCCCATAGCTGCTTTCTCCTTTAAATTTGAACCACTTGGCGGCAGCCTCCTTTCCTGAGAGTGCAGTTTTTTTCTCTTGCCATGCAGGAAGTGTAACATTCTGGGCCTCTCATGATAGGTGTGACCATGTAACTTGCTTTGGCCAATGAGTGGAACAGACCAGTGTGATCACGGGCATCGGGTACATTTAGTTGTCCAAGTCACATTCCCAGCCTGCTCTCCCCCGGCCGGGACTGTCATGGAAACACACCTCATTAATGACGGGCAGTGCTGACCCATCCAGTGGGAGGCAGCTGCCACCGTCACCTGAACTAGGGCTGATTTCCCCCAGAAACGTTGGGGACCATTTGTTGCCACACAAAAACACTAACTTTATCATGAACTATAAAAAAATCCATCTCCCTTGTAGAAAGGAATGACATACGCATTTCTGTTTAATAGTATGTAAAGTAATGCTGCCCAAGATGAAACTCGGGAGCTGTCCCCAGTACAGGGTCAGCACCTGAGCAACTTGGATTGCACAGCTCTCAGGCGAAGGCACGGTGAGGCTCAGAAAGCCATTTTATAAATATTTTATCTTGTTAAATATATTAAAATGCAGTATATTTCTCAAACATTTTAAAAATCCTAAGTGTATTAATTACAATATGTGTTTTAGAAATGATCTTTGGACACAGGTATGCTTACATAACAAATCCTTACATAATATGTCTTAGTAACTCAAATTCAGAGCAAACAATTAAAAAAAAAAAAAACTGCTTTGAGAGATTCACATAGGTCTAAATAAATAAAATGCACACTCAACAGCATGATTGCGTGTATTTAAGCAATTTTCATTTGGAATTTTGTAATATTTAGTCACATTTCCCTTCCTTATAAATGAAATGATTAAATCGATACAGTTAGCTTTGCTATGATTAATGTTGTAAACTTTAAATTTGTTCCCTTCATTTTTTATTTTGGGAAGACTTAAATATAATTTGTGTCTTGTTCAAAAATATGATTCTTACATGAAATTATTTTAAAAAGTAACACTCGATATATTTTTATATTAAAAAGAAACTACCCAATGTCTGATTTTGGGAGCTGGAATATCTTCAGACAGAGTTTGTTCCTTCTGTGAGTTGAAGACACAAAGGTTTCCAAAATCTCTCTGGCAGTTTCTCTTAAACAGAAATAATCTACTACCTCATTAAGGCCTAGTTCCATTAAAATGAAATATAAATCAAAGGTTTTAGCTAGAAGCTAATTGAAAATGAAGCTCTAAGCTTGTCAGGCAGGGACTTGTCTTAGCAGCCTAATACTTCAGCATTTTGGCAAATAGAACAAATAGGGTTCCAAGAAAACAGGTTTCTGTGTGTTCTGAAGACAAGGTGGCAGTAGGAAAGACTCTGACAAGCTCAATTTCAGGAAAGCACAACAGGCGGACACAGACACGATCAGTTTTAAGCATCACAAGTTAAAATAGATTTAAGTGTAAACATTTAAATGTTTAATGTAGTTTTTAATCCTCCTTTTCTGCTCAATAATTCAAGTCTTCAACTACAAGTCTTTTTCTGTTCCTCCCAAAGCATTCTATGGTGTAATAATAATTTTGTTATGGCTTAAAATTTCTGCCTAGTAGTGAGATACATAACTATAGGTACCTTACACGGATCGAGCTAAAGTTCTGTCATTGAAGATAGAAGTAGGAAAAAACACGTAGCACAACTATTTTCTTTTGCTAATGAGATAAAACATATTCTCTTTTTTCACTTTAAGAATCAGGTAAATCAATGGTGCTCCCTTCGGTAGCTCAAAGTATTTAATCATTTTAAATTCTTGCCTAGATTTGTTGTATATTTAATACTTTTTCTCTTCCTCTTTATTTTTCTCTCTCTCTCCCATCCTTCCTTTTTTCTCTTTTCTCTCTTCCTCCTTCCTTTCTTCTTAGCTGTGCTTTCCAAATAAGTCTGTTATGACGGCACCAGCGAATTTTAGCAAAGCAACAGCAACGTTCTCTGAGAGGAACACAATCTGTCCAGCTGTATACCCATGTATTAATATGCTGTTTAAATATAGTACCTCCCCTTTTGGTAAATTGGTGCTTCCTCCTCACCATCTGTTCTTATGGGAAAATGTCATATTTTGGGTCTTTGTGTCAAGATAACGAAAATTAATTTCAAAACCAACAAGAAGAAAACCGTTAGGGCAGAAGGTGAGTAAATGCCAGCATTTGCTCCGTGGTTCATGAAAGAAAGAAAAACACTTTTAGAAAGTTGACTTCGATACACGTCATCTAAGAGTTTTGCAGCAGGTAGAGCATTTCCTCAGCAGCCAGAGTATCTTCCCCGCGGGCTGTAAAGTGGGTGGAGGACGGACGGACAGCTGGTGAGGGAAAGACATGAACTTACAACTGCTCTCACTTCTTCCCTCTCCTTTTGCTTCTAAGAGAACGTTCTTGTGAGGTCCATACATTTATGTTGAATAAAAAATGTTTGATTTAAACATTCACAAATATAGATTGGGCAGAGCAGCTTTGTTTCCAGCCAGTGGAATTTCATCTGTTAAGTCTATAAACTTCACATTGTCCAGCCTCACTGTTCACCCCTCTGCCCACACGGCCACCCCACCTCCACAGTTAACATTTATTTCCATTTCTCAGAAAAATGGATGTGTAGGTGAATGGAAGAATGTGTTCCCGTGTGTGCGCAAATGGGGGAAGGGGTAGAGACCCTGTGCAGGAAGCCTGCGGCCAGTTAGCAGGAGAGGCCGCCTGAGCTCGCGAATGACTCTTCCCCGATGCTTCCTTCCAAGTATTCTCCACAGTGGAAAAGAATAAATGTTTCCTCAAGGGATGAATTTTAATAGTCCAACAACACAGTTGCCTATATCCATATCAGCTGTATGTTTTAAGCTTAAAATTCTTCATCTCGTAGTGAAAAAAATTATTTGATGGTGCCATCGAGTAAAAATAACATTCCAAGAAGCTGTTCCATGTTTTTATGCATTCGTGAGATTGGCCTATGTTCAAGTAAATACTTCACCTAGTTAGAGGAACTGAAGAGAGAGACCAAGACTGCTGGTAGGGACTCTAAACCGGTTGAATTGCTAATGGCAACAAAATAGAGACCATAGCATGAGAGACAGAGGAAATACACTCTCCATATGACCTGCATCTTTTTTTTTTTTTTTTGCAGTTTTTGACAAGGGCTGGGTTTGAACCCACCACCTCCTGTATATGGGGCCAGTGTCCTACTCCTTTGAGCCACGGGCACCGCCCTGTACCTTTTGTCCTCAACTTTCTGTCTACATGTCTAAGTATCATGTATTTACGGATTAATCAATCATCAAGTGAGCTATCATCCATTTATGATCTGTCTTCCCATCGTCCGTCTATCTGTCATGAATTAGTCATCTCCAAGTAGCTACATGTATCTATCTATAGTCTATTAATCACTTATAATCCACCTACCTAGCTAGCTAGTTGCAAATTTATCCACTACCTATCTGTCTGTCCATCACCTATTTGTCTAAAACTTAATGACCTCTGTGTACACAAATAAGCAGAGAAGATGTTGAATCCCCATGTTCTAACACCCCTCCATGCCCAGGGTCCTGGCTTCATGCCTCACAGTCCCCGACTTTTGTACCAGGCACATAAAAGGATTTTAAATGCCCTCCAGGCATCATGCTCCTTCACACCTCTGCCGGCCTATGTGTGTCCTAGACATAGACTACTGCCCGCCCCCGACCTTTCCTTTTTTTTCAGCTATCTCCAAGCCAGAGTTTCTCCCCTTGACTGAGCTCAGGCAGAACTTTTATTAGGAGGAGGCCCTGTCCTCTCTGTACTCCCGCTGCCTACCGGGTGTGCGTCGAACTCTAAAGCTCTGTTACTCCGTGTTATAGGGGTTGCTTCAGTTCAGCATCTTACAGAAGATTATAAGATACCAGAAAATAGGCCTTTTAAGCCTGAATCTACCAATCCAAACAGCCAAACAGCATCTGTTTCATGTTAGGTAGTAAGTATGTGTTTGATGAAGGCATGAATGGATATACCATTATACATGTTTCTAAATATTTTTGTAATTCAAGTATTTAAAAAATAAGCCTATAACCTTTTCCTCATTTATTATGATTCTCCAATATATAGATTCACTGTCTCTGGACAGTAGTACCATCAAAATTAAAGAAGTAAATTTTACAGATTTTTATGTCTTTTTAGAACAGATTGAGAAATACCTGCAGATAATTAGGTAGAAGGAAACACAATCTACAGAGTTCTTCTGTGACTACTAGGAAGAAGGACAAATAATACAATAATAGGAATTACACTTCCCATGAATACTTGGTTTATTGCTGACCAAAAGCAGATTTAAACATCTTCAGAGAGGAAGTGCACTCACGAGACTCCTGGCATCTTCCACACCCAGCTCGGTGCTGGGACGTCACCCACCCCTCAGTACAGTCAGTACTGACACTGCCCTGTCAGCAGCAGCCCAGACGATTCAGCAGCAGCCCAGACGATTCAGCAGCACCGCCAGGAATGACAGGAACCCAGAGTGAAGTGCATTAGGGAGTGAAGACTTCATCAAAGAAATGGCAAAGGGAAATTGAAGTAATCACAGGCAGGCAGTGAGGGTAATTACACTTATAAAAATGAGTTCTGTCCTATTCCAAATAAACTTCCTTACCACAGCCAGATCCTGAAAGTCATGTTAAGTTGAGAGGCAGGGATCTATGATATGTCTGTAAGATACAGATTAGTTAAAATATGTCCCCAAATACTACGTCATCAGAAAAAGGATTTTTATAATTGGAATTTTGGTTTTTAAATTGTGTACATAGGATTGTGAATAAATAAATACAGACAGAGAAAACTTGAAGTAATACATCAGCCTGGGGAAGGTTTTTGAGGTGGGCAAGCAATGGAAATTAAATGTGTGCTCAAATTGATGTAAATAGAATAGAAAAAAATAAAGAAGGAATTTTGTCCAGAGAACCTTATTTCAACATTTTTGTACTTTTCAGTTATGCTTCTACTTTATAGATTTTTACCTTTCCAAATAAATGTTCACAGGTGGAAATTCTTAAGTATTTTAAGGGGACTTCACTGTAGACCACTTAATTTAATAGATGTGTCAATATTTTAAATTAAATATGGACCTGATAAATTGATTTTAGTTCTAGACGGAAATCATATTTTTCAACATTACCTATGACTATTAAACCTCATAGTAATTCTTTAAACATCAGTGTTCACAGATCTACATAAAACTCATGTCATAATTATCTATATGGCTATAACCAAAATATACTAAAACAAAATAAATTAAATGGATATATTCTTATAACAGCATGGCTACTTTAATAAAAATAACCTCACATGAAATTCATAATTTTGACTGCTTTTTGTGTTCAAATTATTTTTTCTTGCTTTATTAACAAAAAGCGATTTTTAAAAATATATTAAAGAATGAAATGCTTTAACCTATCTTTATCTATAGGCTCTTTTTATGGAATATAGACTTTCCATTATTTGCTTTTATACAATAGTAAAAAGAACACCTGCTGGGATTTGATAAAGTGAATTATTATAGGTAAATTTCACAGGTTGAACTGTTCATATAAATTTTTTTTCTAGGAGGTGCTACAGAGAAAGGGTATGTTCTTATATGTTGGATAAAAAGAGATTTACAAAGCACAGAATGGTGACAAAAATGATGGTGAGTAACCTACTGTACCACATTGCTTGTGCTGCCAGCAAAATACAGAACAAAGAGAGGAAAAGTCCTCTGAATACCTCAGCAGAGTCGGAGGATCTGAAGGAAGTGTGAAATAAAAGCACATGAACTACTTCATCCCGTTTAAAACGGAGCAGTGGTTTCTGTAGCTGCATGAAGGATGTCTTGGTTTTCTGGCCTGAGCTGTGCGATCTGACCTGGGAAATAGTGCTCAAGTAGGGTGCGTACACACACACACACACACACACACACTTCCTCACACAGGATGTGTACACACACACACACACACACTTCCTCACACAGGGTGTGTACACACACACACACACACACACACACACACAGGTCCTCACACAGAGTCCTCACACAGGGTGTCTACACACACACACACGTGCAGTCCTCACACAGAGTCCTCACACAGGGTGTCTATACACACACACACACACACAGGTCCTTACACAGGGTGTGTACACACACACACACACTTCCTCACACAGGGTGTGTACACACACACACACAGGTCCTCACACAGAGTCCTCACACAGGGTGTCTACACACACACACACACACACACACACACAGTCCTCACACAGAGTCCTCACACAGGGTGTCTACAAACACACACACACACACACACACAGGTCCTTACACAGGGTGTGTACACACACACACACTTCCTCACACAGGGTTTCTACACACACACACTTGCAGTCCTCACACAGAGTCCTCACACAGGGTGTGCTCACACACACACACACACACACACACAGGTCCTCACACAGGGTGTGTACACACACACACACACAGGTCCTCACACAGAGTCCTCACACAGGGTGTCTACACACACACACACAGAGTCCTCACACAGAGTCCTCATAC